>JAVTVY010043367.1:0-22176 GCA_036873755.1 Hanleya hanleyi | reverse complement strand
TATCTATTTATATATTTTTTTATTGTTTCACTTTTATCTGTGTTGGTCGGTGAAATAGCTTGCACAAGCTAATGTTTTATATTTAACTATTGTACCGTTAAATAAAGCTTCTTGAATCTTGAATCTTGTAGCATAAAGCTAATGGTTTTTCCCCAAAGTTTTATGGCGGAATCCATCAAAAAATGCATGAATGTCGGCAAAACAGCCAGTGAAATTGCATTACTGTTTTAGCATGACCCAAGTATGTAATGTGGAATTTCATTTTTCAATTTTATCAAGTTTTGGGGAAGCGGGAAAGACGTTTATGTCACTATAGAATTGTAAATACTTATATTGATATGTCATTTATTAGGTTGTAGCAATATAATCTTGGATTATAAGGTTCCCAATAATAAATGATAAACTGGCGTTTAATATTTGGTGATCGACACGATATCAAGACGATCCCGTGTGGGGGTATTTATCGCAACATTTTTTTATTTTATTTTTTATAAACTTTCGTACTGAGGTATTATTTTATATGGATTATGTTGCCGTCGAGTTATCATACCTCATTATTTTTATCCTTCCTAGATAAGAACCCGCTCCCAGTTGATATTGGCAAGACAATTCAAATTCACTGGATCGCGTGATAAATTCACTCGCCACATACAGTTATGTTTCCGCACATCTTCCAATAGGAGAATATTTGTTGGAAAACTGTAAAGAGAACAGTAGTGAAATGAATTGGATAATGTGTTAGTCAGATTTCAAGGCAATTTGGCAGGTACGTAGGAACGCTGGCAAAGTTATTCAGCAAAATCATGGCAATTCTACAGGTAATGAATGACCTGGTACCCTGCAGAAAGCCTAAATCTCCCCCCCCCCCTCCCACACAGGCTCATTTTCATTAGATTTCCGACTTAGCTTTGTTCCGCTATGTAACTTTGTAACACTATCGAGACATTTTGAAGAAAATGACATACAAAATCCTTAGCCAGAAAATTTTTGGCGCAATTCTTATCAATCCCACAAATTAGAGGAGTGATGATTTATTAAAACTGTGGATTTGGTATTGGTCGATTTGACCCACCCATACCCCCCGGGGATCTGACTTACTTTGATACCATCTTGGATATCTTCAAATGACGATATCTTCAAATAGAACTTGTTACAGTATGAAAATGCACAATTCATGTCATCGGTGTTCCGACTAAAAAACTAACCTGCACATTACACATTTTGATTGAGGACAGACAGACACTCAATTTGCAGAAGGTACATTTTATATGTCCGCCCAACTGTGGGCGTTAAGTAGACGTTTACATTTTATATGTCCGCCCAACTGTGGGCGTTAAGTAGACGTTTACATTTTATATGTCCGCCCAACTGTGGGCGTTAAGTAGACGTTTACATTTCATATGTCCGCCCAACTGTGGGCGTTAAGTAGACGTTTACATTTCATATGTCCGCCCAACTATGGGCGTTAAGTAGACGTTTACATTTCATATGTCCGCCCAACTGTGGGCATTAAGTAGACGTTTACATTTTATATGTCCGTCCAACTGTGGGGGTTAAGTAGACGTTTACATTTTATATGTCCGCCCAACTGTGGGCGTTAAGTAGACGTTAAGTAGATATTAAGTAGACGTTAAGTAGACATTAAGTAGACGTTAAGTAGACGTTTACATTTTTTAAGTTATTTTCACCAATCCCATAGCTATGCTGACAGAGTTACCATGGTTACGCGGTCTTTTGACCAAAACAATTTCCGACCCCCAATTGGCGACAAATGATCTTTTTGAACCTTTTATTTTATTTTACTTTACCCACAGTAATTCCAGAACCTTCCTGACGAAGTTTCATGTTATTTCGACTAAAACTGTGGCCGTACAGGTTGGACAAACAAACAAACAAACAAACAAACAGACAGACAGAGAGAATTACTACAGTTATAATAAAATGAATCATAAAAATCAAAGATTATCAACAATAAATCTGATGACCCATCGTTACATCCTTAATCTTAAATGTTGATGTTCCAGTTCTACACTTTATCGAAAGATAATAAAAATGACTTAATTTCTTGCCCGAACCTCGTAAATTGATAATTAATAAATAAGGGTGGATCGATTTATGGATTGCTTATCAAATAACCTATGGGACAGTGTATTTCAATTTCAGACAATTGTGAACCTAGGTATAAATAGTCACAGGTTTTGCACCGATATAATTCAATACTTTATATTGTGAAAACCTGGTGGGCGCAACACTTTATTTGAGTTGACCCCACAGGGTTTACAGATGACAAATGGTGAAGCAGTATGGATAACAGAACTGTATTCTCTTCAGTAGATTTAAGAAAAATAGGTTTTCTTGACTGATTGTTTTCCATGGAAAGAACGACTATCCTGTTTTAATATCTGATACGCCAGATAAGAATATGCGCATCAAAATCGGATAAACCGTTATTGCATGACACTGATGTACTCTAGCAGCACACTCTTAAAGTTGATCGTTTGTGTGACCACTTTTTGTAGTTCATTCGCAAATATCTAGATTATTACAAACAGGATCGTATGTTCAAAGTTGCGTGTTTTGAATTTCCGCAATACCGTATAGGCTCTGGTGTGGTTCTGCTAACTACGTGTTCGAAATACATACCATAATACCGCATAGTTCCTGGTGTGGTTCTACTAACGACGTGTTCGAATTACATCTACCATAATACCGGATAGGTTCTGGTGTGGTTCTACTAACTACGTGTTCGAATTACATCTACCATAATACCGTATAGGTTCTGGTGTGGTTATACTAACTACCGTACGTGATCAAATTACATCTACCGTAATACCGGATAGGTTCTGGTGTGGTTCTACTAACTACCGTACGTGTTCAAAGTACATTTACCATAATACCGGATAGGTTCTGGTGTGGTTCTACTAGCTACCGTACGTGTTCGAATTACATCTACCATAATACCGTAAAGGTCCTGATGTGGTTCTACTAACTACGCGTTCGAATTACATGTACCATAATACCGTATAGGTCCTGGTGTGGTTCTACTAACGACGTGTTCGAATTACAAATACCATAATACCGTATAGGTTCTGTTGTGGTTCTACTAACTACCGTACGTGTTCGAGTTACATCTACCATAATACCGTAACGGTTCTGGTGTGGTTCTACTAACTACCGTACGTGTTCGAATTACATGTACCATAATACTGTATAGGTTCTGGTGTGGTTCTAATAACTACCGTACGTGTTCGAATTACATCTACCATAATACCGTATAGGTTCTGGTGTGGTTCTACTAACTACCGTACGTGTTCGAATTACATGTACCATAATACCGTATAGGTTCTGGTATGCTTCCACTAACTACCGTACGTGTTCGAATTACATCTACCATAATACCGTATAGGTCCTCATGTGGTTCTACTAAATACGCGTTCGAATTACATGTACTATAAAACCGCATAGGTCCTGGTGTGGTTCTACTAGCGACGTGTTCGAATTACACATACCATAATACCGTATAGGTTCTGGTGTGGTTCTACTAACTACCATGCGTGTTCGAGGTACATCTGCTATAATACCGTATAGGTTCTGGTGTGATTCTACTAACTACCGTACGTGTTCGAATTACATCTACCATAATACCGTATAGGTTCTGGTGTGGTTCTACTAACTACCGTACGTGTTCGAACTACGTCTACCATAATACCGTATAGGCCCTGATGTGGTTCTACTAACTACACGTTCGAATTACATGTACCATAATACTGTATAGGTTCTGTTGTGGTTCTACTAACTACCGTACGTGTTCGAATTACATCTACCATAATACCGTATAGGTCCTGATGTGGTTCTACTAACTACGAGTTCGAATTACATGTACCATAATACCGTATAGGTCCTGGTGTGGTTCTACTAACTACCGTACATGTTCGAACTACGTCTATCATAATACCGTATAGGTTCTGGTGTGGTTCTACTAACGACGTGTTCGAATTACACATGCCATAATACCGTATAGGTTCTGGTGTGGTTCTACTAACTGCCGTACGTGTTCGAATTACATCTACCATAATACTGTATAGGTTCTGTTGTGGTTCTACTAACTACCGTACGTGTTCGAATTATATCTGCCATAATATCGCATAGGTTGTTCTGGTGCGGTTCTACTAACTACCGTACGTGTTCGAATTATATCTGCCATAATATCGCATAGGTTGTTCTGGTGCGGTTCTACTATCTACCATAATACCGTACGTGTTCGAATTACATCTACCATAATACCGTAAAGATTCTGGTGTGGTTCTACTAACTACGTGTTCGAATGACATGCACCATAAAACCGTATAGGTCCTGATGTGGTTCTACTGACTACCGTACGTGTTCGAATTACATATACCATAAAACCGTATAGGTTCTGGTGTGGTTCTACTGACGACGTGTTCGAATTACATCTACCATAATACCGTATAGGTTCTGGTGTGGTTCTACTATCTACCGTACGTGTTCGAATTACATCTACCATAATAGCGTAGAGGTTCTGGTGTGGTTCTACTAACTACCGTACGTGCTCGAATTACATCTACCTTAATACCGTAAGGGTCCTCATGTGGTTCTACTAATTACGTGTTCGAATTACATCTACCATAATACCGTATAGGTTCTGGTGTGGTTCTACTAACTACCGTACGTGTTCGAATTACATCTACCATCATACCGTAAAGGTTCTGGTGTGATTTTACTAACTACATGTACCGTACGTGTTCGAATTACATGTACCATAATACTGTATAGGTTCTGGTGTGGTTCTACTAACTACCGTACGTGTTCGAATTACATCTACCATAATACCGTATAGGTTCTGGTGTGGTTCTACTAACTACGTGTTCGAATTACATGTACCATAATACCGTATAGGTCCTTGTGTGGTTCTACTAACGACGTGTTCGAATTACACATGCCATAATGCCGTATAGGTTCTGGTGTGGTTCTACTAACTGCCGTACGTGTTCGAATTACATCTACCATAATACTGTATAGGTTCTGTTGTGGTTCTACTAACTACCGCACGTGTTCGAATTATATCTGCCATAATATCGCATAGGTTGTTCTGGTGCGGTTCTACTGTCTACCATAATACCGTACGTGTTCGAATTACATATACCATAAAACCGTATAGGTTCTGGTGTGGTTCTACTGACGACGTGTTCGAATTACATCTACCATAATACCGTATAGGTTCTGGTGTGGTTCTACTGACGACGTGTTCGAATTACATCTACCATAATACCGTATAGGTTCTGGTGTGGTTCTACTATCTACCGTACGTGTTCGAATTACATCTACCATAATAGCGTAGAGGTTCTGGTGTGGTTCTACTAACTACCGTACGTGCTCGAATTACATCTACCTTAATACCGTAAGGGTCCTCATGTGGTTCTACTAATTACGTGTTCGAATTACATCTACCATAATACCGTATAGGTTCTGGTGTGGTTCTACTAACTACCGTACGTGTTCGAATTACATCTACCATAATGCCGTAAAGGTTCTGGTGTGATTTTACTAACTACATGTACCGTACGTGTTCGAATTACATGTACCATAATACTGTATAGGTTCTGGTGTGGTTCTACTAACTATCGTACGTGTTCGAATTACATCTACCATAATACCGTATAGGTTCTGGTGTGGTTCTACTAACTACGTGTTCGAATTACATGTACCATAATACCGTATAGGTCCTTGTGTGGTTCTACTAACGACGTGTTCGAATTACATCTACCATAATACCGTATACGTTCTGGTGTGGTTCTACTAACTACCGTACGTGTTCGAATTACATCTACCATAATGCCGTAAAGGTTCTGGTGTGATTTTACTAACTACATGTACCGTACGTGTTCGAATTACATGTACCATAATACTGTATAGGTTCTGGTGTGGTTCTACTAACTATCGTACGTGTTCGAATTACATCTACCATAATACCGTATAGGTTCTGGTGTGGTTCTACTAACTACGTGTTCGAATTACATGTACCATAATACCGTATAGGTCCTTGTGTGGTTCTACTAACGACGTGTTCGAATTACATCTACCATAATACCGTATACGTTTGGACACACACACACGCAAGCACACACACACACACACGCGCATACACACACATACATGCACACACACATACACACACACGCATATACACAGACGCATACACACATACCCGCATACACACACACTCACATGCGCTCACACCCCACACACACACAGGCGACATACACACACATATGCATACACACACACGCATACACACACGCGCACACACCAACACACGAAAGCACACACACACGAAAGCACACACACATACACACAGACGCCTACACAAGCACACACGCATACACACGCACACGCGCCTACGCACGCACACACACGCATGCGCGCCTACACTCATTGCTCATTGCGCCGCAAGGTCAATAGGGGTCGAACTGCGCTTTTATACTACTAATCCACCCTTCACTGCCGCAAAATGCCCACTTTCGCTACTACTCGTACTGATGACGTCATAGATGACGTAAACATCCGTCAAATCGTGGTCTCCACCACGGGAACTACAAGATGACATCCCACACGACGCATTCCGACTAAGAATGGTCCCGCTCTACACCAAATACCATTCTTCACTTCCACAAAATGCCCACTTTCGCTACTACTCTTACTGATGACGTCACCAATGGCGTCACAGATGACGCCAACATCCCACAAATCGGGATGTACACTCCGAGAGCTACAAAACGATACCTCCCACAACGCATTCAGACCAAGGATGGTTCATCTCTACACCAAATACCTTCCTGCACCGCCCAAAAATGCCCACTTTCGCTACTACTCGTACTGATGACGTCACCAATGACGCGAACATCCCTAAAATGGGATGTACTCCCCGAGAGCTACAAGATGACACCTCCCACGACGCATTCGGACCAAGGATGGTTCATCTCTACACCAAATACCTTCCTGCACCGCCCCAAAATGCCCACTTTCGATACTACTCGTACTGATGGCGTCACCAATGACGCGAACATCCCTAAAATGGGATGTACTCCCCCAGAGCTACAAGATGACACCTCTCACGACACAATCGGACCAAGGATGGTCCCTCTCTACCCAAAATACCTTCCTGCACTTCTCTAAAATGCCCACTTTCGCTACTACTCGTACTGATGACGTCACAGATGACGCGAACATCCCTCAAATGGGGATGTACACCCCGAGAGCTACAAGATAACACCTCTCACGACACAATCGGACCAAGGATGGTCCCTCTCTACCCCAAACACACCTCCACGCACCCCAAAATGGCCACTTTACTTACTACACCCAACTGCGCATGCGCAGATTGACACGACTTGCACTAAAAACACGCCATTCTGAATCTACCCCACACAAGCTTCACTTTGACACCTCCCACGACCCATTTGGACCCATAGTGGTCCATCACTACCCCAAACACACACCCACATGCCCCCAAAATGCCTGCTTTCTATACTACGGCCAGACTGCGCACACGCAGAATATTGAAAGCGGACGAACCATTAGTCCACTCGGATGCTCCTCCACGAGAGCTTCAAGATAAGACCTCATACGACACCACCAGAGGATCATTATGGGCTCACCTAGACCCCAAAACGTCCACCCAGTATGGACCCCTCCCCCATAGCCAGTGGGCCTATATGGACCTACAGTGCAGATCAGCTGAAAGGTTAATTTTGGCGCACCAATGGCGCGCAAACGAAGCGTGCCGGCACAAAGGTATAGTGCGCCAATGCCCATGATTATCACCTGGCCATTGTTCTAACTCTGTTGAATGTAGTCCGTCGACATGATTGAACACAGGTCGCGCGCTATCAGCACGGTCAGACAATGGCTGGAAGCGAGCTGCGGGAAGAGCCCGCTAGCGAGGTCTTTGTTAGCGAGCTCAAGAAAATCAGTTGGGAGTCCACGTGGCGTTAATCGGTACGAATGTCTGCATGTAATTCATACCTATTAAATAACATCAGGTGTATGAATTTGTGTTACTGGCGAACACGTCGACCTCGATCAAGCGTATTTGCATTCCATCTAAAATTTGTGAAAGGAAATAGATTCAATATTTTTTTTAATCATAAACACCGCTTGCAAAATGGATTGTAATTTGTGCTTCGTCGGACACCTGCTTTCAAAGTTGACCCAGACTTGCGCGTATCAAGGAATAGCGTTTCTGGTATTAAAGTGTGGGTATTTGTTTATTGGAAGCTTCATCTTACGGCCGCTCCTCATACAGATATGCAAGTTCAAGTCATTCGTTTTTATATATTCAAAAATTCTTGCAAATTGTGTTAATTTTGACCATTCAAGAGTAAATGTCCGGGATTTTACTACCGGATTATGCAGTGTATAAATATTTAATCAGTGGGACAAGAGCCGATGAAACGAATTATGCAATACCCGTACCTTTTTACTAGAAATCCGTTGATTAATTTGATTGAAGTCTGGTAATACCTTTCTGCGGATTTGTCACCAATAAAACAGAACTCACTCCTCTGTGAAATAGATCAACCCTCATGAAATCTGGCGTCTACACACAACTCCGCTATCCAGACGAACTTTGGTACAAGTGTTGGATGCTGTCTGAACATGCTAAATATAGCCCCGCGCGACCAGTTTATCCCCACGTCGCTTTTCGTGGGAAAATGAGAACACGTGTTTGAAATCTTGCAACATATTACTGCGCAGAAGTTATATTTTACTGAACCGACAGTATGATTCGGCAGGAAGGACACCGACTGATGGGAAAATCTTTCACTTTAAGCTATAATCCATATTACTATGAAAACAGTACAGTCGACGGTAGTTCAATACGATTTCACTTGAGTACATGTACGTTTTTTTGATTGAAATTGTAGTTTAAGGGCCGCTTCCCATTCGGATTTCGCGGCCCATCAACTCAATGTTTTATTTGACATTTCGGTACATTTCTTTGTTTTTTCAATACCTTTTCCAGCGCTAAATATGTAACTAAATAAATGAATAAATAATAAATAACAATGAGAGATTAGTAGGAGATATAAATAGAAGTAAATAAGAATCGCTATGTACAAGTTCGCATGACTCTTTCTGGTACGTATACGTATATCATCGCAGGTTATTTATGCACAAAAATATGTTTTGCCGATAGTAAGTGAGATATTCAGTAAGACCAGGTAGAGTGATTTCTGTAATGAGAGACTAGGTGAGAATGGTAAAACGAACAATGGACCCACATTATTTATGGCTGAAGTCCCTCCCTCCGTCCCCAACATCAAGACCTACATTTCATATGTGTTAATGCATACTTCCTGTCGAACAGAATAACGGATGTTATATTGTCAGCAAGAAAACAACACTGTAAAGGTTAATCATCTCGTTAAGTTTGGCCTAAACAAGTGGATAATATAAACATAACAGTGCATTCTCTCTCTGACGGGGTAAAGCGATATCCCGCTTTCGTCCAACAAAATGCGCGTCTGTGTCTCATTTGAAAAGAAATGAAATGGCATTAACTTATTGTTTAGGTAGAAATCTCTGTTATTGTTTCTTTTTTGTTATTTAGCTGGAACGATGTGTCGGCCATAAATACTTGTTAATTCTTATTTCCTCATCGGAAGTTTCGTGTGCAACCTTTAACAGTCGGGCGGTAACGAATAAAGAGCATATACAAGTATTTGTCATTCTCTGTAAGGGGCTAATTGATCTTTTGAATTTCTGTGTATATTTTGGTTAGGCGGTTGTAACAAGACAAGCCAAAGAGACAACTAGTCTGACCGAGCACTGCATGTTGCCCTGATTATGACCTCGACTCGCCCGTGTGTCTGAATTTATACGAAGCTGTATTCATTTGAAATGTTACGTTCAACCGTTTTACTGGCCGTTCTGAAAGAGGAGGCGGCCTTCGCAATTTGCACACACCAACGTTTTATGAATTCTGATAATATATTTAGGCATACTTCGACTAAAATTCACAACTGAATATAATATTTAAAAAAAAATATAGCCCAACTTGTATTCTCTCCTATTTCTATACTTTAAGCTATCTTTGGCGAAACTTTTGTTAATGAAGATTATTCGTAGTCTCAACCGAATGTTCACAAGACGACCGAGTTTCCTTGGAGCGCAAACAAAAAATGATAGATAATCATTTACAGCATTCTTATTGAAGAAGTCAAATCTTCTATATATTTTTTTAATTACTTAGCCAGTAATTTAAACTGTAGAATAGATTGTGTTCTTGCCGTACACCGCCAGAGGGGAACTCTTTGAAAACAATTCAGTTTTAAGCGGTGACCGCTGTTAGCGCGCAATCCGGCAAGCGCCCCAACGGGGAGCCTTTGTTTACCGCCGACATGCTTACAATGGTTCAGTGGTTTGACCGGACTATATTCTACCGGCGCGTGGCGGCAAGGGTCACATCATGGGGGGGTGTAATAAGTCTTGGTGATTAGGCCAGCACGTTGGCGCGCCATCAGTGCGTAAACCCTGTTCACTAATTGGAAGATTAAGCTGATCTGCACTGTATATACACACCTACCCGATACTTTTCGGAACATTTCACCGCTTAGCTCCGGGACCCCATCGTGTTTTTCTTGGCAAGACGAGAAAATCAAGACCAAGCAACCCATAGTGACACCCACAAAAAAAAATCCCAGGTTGGACATATACCCCCGTAGCCAGTATGGGACTATATGGGCCTATATACAGATCCACCGGTACTTTTCGAATAATTTCACCGGTTAGCTTCGAGACCCTTCCCATCGTGTTGTTCTCGGCGAGACGAGAAAAACAAAAAAGAACAAACAAGCCATAGTAACACCCCCCAAAAAATTTTCCCAGGTTGGACCTATAGCCAGTATGAGGCTATATACAGACCTACTCGATACTTTTCTAAAAATTTCACCGGTTAGCTCCGAGACCCTTACCATCGCGTTTTTCTTGGCGAGACGAGAAAAACAAGACCAAACAACCCATAGTAACACCCACAAAAAAATTCCAGGTTGGACATATACCCCCGTAGCCAGTATGGGACTATATGGGCCTACAGACAGATCTACCCGGTACTTTTCGAAAAAGTTCACCGGTTAGCTCCGAGACCCTTCCCATCGTGTTGTTCTTGGCGAGACGAGAAAAACAAGACCAAACAACCCATAGTGTAGCCCACATAAAAATTCACGGGTTGGACCTATGCCCCCATAGTCAGTATGGCACTATATGGGCCTATATACAGATCCACCCGGTACTTTTCGATTTCACCGGTTAGTTCCGAGACCCATCCCATCGTGTTTTTCGTTGCGAGACGTGAAAAACAAGACCAAACAACCCATAGTAAAATCCCAAAAAAAATGACCACCCCCATACCCCATATAGGCATTTCCCCGTATGTTGTATATTGTAGAGATAAAGTCCGTGTTCCGTTTTTTATTTATTTATTTATTTATTTATTTATTCTGTGAACCTCCACGTGACCGCCACGTAACCGCCACCTGGCGCCACAGAGGTCAGAGGCGTGCATGGGCGCTTCCCTGGAAAACCTGACTTTAAATACGCTTTCTATACTACTAGTGGGTCTGTGGGTCACTATCTATCTTAATACGACGATATGTTCCCAAATGGCCAAAGCTACACTGGTGCCTCTCAGTGTCACTCCCTGTTTTTGTTAATTAGGACGATCCATTCCAATATAACCAAAGCTACATCCATGTGTCTATATGCAACACTATATCTTGTTAATTAGGACGATCCATTCTCATATCGCCACGTCTACACTCATACATCTCTATGCAACTCTCTGTTTTATTAATTAAGACGATCCATTGCCATATCGCCAAGTTTACACGCGTGGGTATCTGTGCCATTTTCTGTCTTGTTCAATGTTCGGTTCATTCTCATAGTGTGGTCACGTATGGGGCGTCTGCCTAATATCATGCCGGTTTGTTACTGGTGCCGTCTACGGCAAACGGTTTGTCGATCATAAATACAAAAGTTTATTCGTGAAGGACGGTCATATCGCCAAGTCTGCACGCGTGGGTCTCTATGTCACTCTCTATTTTGTTAATTAGGTTGATCCATTGCCACCACGCGTGGGTCCTTTGGTCTGAATTATGACCATCCATTTCCTTACCTTCAAGTCTACACGCGCGGGTCTCTGTCACTTTTTGTCATGTTGAATGGTCGCACCATTTTCATAGTGCGAAGGTTACGTGGGCCCCTCTACATAACATCCGGCCTATCTGTAACTGACGCCGTCTACCACAAACGTTTTGTCGATTATGAATGCGAAAATTCATTTAAGGCTTTAACACTCGAATAACGAAAGTCGATTTTGACGCCTAGTCTCCTTAATTGAACGGTTGATCTTCATAACATCAATAATATATATCTGTGTATGTTAACACATACCCACCCAGTTAGCCTTAGAAGCACTGTCAAAGCCCTCCAGATTAGTGCGCTGTACAATGGAGAGGCTAGATTAAGTGGAATGTATGAGCAACGTCATTTCTGCTCCTACATTTCAGTTAACCTAACCTCTCCACCGTACAGCGCACTAATCTGGAGGACGTTGTCACACAGTGAGGAGGAGTTCCCCATGTAAGTAGTATAGTAAACCCTTTTAAAGCCAGGTTTTTCTGGCGTCAATATCTGCGGTAGAGGTTAAGTGCATTTTTAATCTGGCGAGGGTGTGCGCCGTCTAAAAAAATAGGGGGCGGTCACGGGGCGGTCATGAGTGAGCTCACGTGCCGAATACCTGGCGCCTCGAACTGCAACAATGTTGCACGTTCGCTACAATGTTCGGCGACCGTGAACACCTGTCCTGGCGCCAGGTGTGAGCTCACGTGCCGAACACCTGGCTATGCGGCCGGTTAACCCGCGCGCGCGCTCGGCCAGATAATGTGCGCGCTGCGGCCGGGCCGGGCGGGTCCGCTGAGCCCACATGCCGAACACCTGGCTCCCCGTAATCAAGGCATGTCCAGACTTGTTCTGGTCTCTACCATGCAGAGGACGGGTACTAGGATGTCGCTCAACAACACCGGGTCTGGCGCCTGCCTACCGGTGTACAATATACAATATACGGGGAAATGCCTGTATGGGTATATCTCCATACTGGCTATATGGGGGTATAGGTCCAACCTGGGAAATTCACACACGATCATTGTGATATGGGTTGTTTGGTCTTGTTTTTCACGTCTCGTCATTTAGAACATGATGGGAAGGGTCCCGGATCGAAACGGTGAAATTTTCGGAAAAAGTACCGAGTAGGCCCATATAGCTCCATACTGGCTCGGGGGATAGGTCCAACCTGGGAATTTTTTTTGTGGGTGTTACTATGGCTTGTTTGGTTTTTTTTTTCACGCCTCGTCATTTAGAACATGATGGGAAGGGTCCCGGAGCGAAACGGTGAATTTTTTGGAAAAGTACCGGGTAGGCCCATATAGCTCCATACTGGCTATATGGGGGTATAGATCCAACCTGGGAAATTCACACACGGTCATTGTGATATGGATTGTTTGGTCTTCTTGTTCACGTCTCGTCATGTAGAACATGATGGGAAGGGTTCCGGAGCGAAACGGTGAATTTTTTGGAAAAAGTTCACCGTGGTCCGGGTAGGCCCATGTAGCCCCATACGTCTTCGGTGACATCACCAGTACGAGTAGTAGCGAAAGTGAGCATTTTGGGGAAGTGAAGGAAGGTATTTGGTGTAGAGATGGACCATCCTTGGCCCGAATGCGTCGTGGGAGGTGTCATTTTGTAGCTTTCGGGGTGCAGACCCCGATTTGAGGGCTGTCCACAGCATCTGTGACGTCATCGGTGACGTCATCAGTAGGAGTAGTAGCGAAAGTGGGCATTTTGGGGCTGTGAAGGAAGGTATTTGGTGTGGAGATGGACCATCCTTGGTCCGAATGCGGGCAGTGAAGGAAGGTATTTGATGTAGATATGGACCATTCGCCGTCTAAATGCGTCGTATGAGGTGTCATCTTGCAGCAACGCCAAGCTTAACGCTTCAACGCCCTGGTGAATTAGCCCTGAAGCTCTGATTTTCTAGATATTCTATGGAATTGACACTAATTCATGGAAAATGCAGTGACGCCCGTCAACGCCGGTCGTTACGCCTTAACGCTCTAGCATAACGCCTTGACGCCATGATATAGACCGGAGAGAGAACAACAACAACAAGGATGACAGATGAGAGAACAACAACAACAACTAGTTTTCATATAGTTTATTCTCCAAAATGTTACATCATACCCACGCTGGGAGAGCCGCGTTGAGTATGTTTACAATTCGAGAAGACTCTTGTCCAATCATAGACCGTCCTTTGGTGCTGTATCTGTCATTTTCGTTCTTGCCCGTTAGATGTATTCTCGGCTGCTCTTGTCCAATCAGAAGCCGTCCTTAAGAAAGTCCCATCTTCGGCTATGTTCGCTCTCATCCGTTTGTTCTTATCGTCGTCGGGCAGTCCAGGACATTCTTCGGGCAGCATGTCCTGAAAGAGTTGTTTGCGCATCCTGATCGCGTTTTCCAAGGCCTCGGTGGGTGGTTGCCTCATATCCTCTTCCAAGTGACGCTTGGTCTTCATGATGGGCCTGTGCGAGGGGTCGCCTTCAATTTCAAGTGGTAGTAAGGTATACTTTTCAGTATCGCCATAGCTGCATTCCTGATGCAGGGGCGCATTTGGGTGTATGCCTGTTGTAAGTTATCCTGTCCGGCGTCCTCGATCGCTTCAGCGTGAGTATTGATAGCTGAGCTCACAATACGATCCCAGAAGGTAGGTTCTGCCTCACTTTCCACGGACGTAGGCTGACTATCTGAGGTCAAGCTCTCCGTATCACTAGATAGACTCTCAGCAATCTCTGTTTCGGTATCAGTCAATACACTCTCAGCAGTCTCTGTATCAGCATCCGCCTCAACGGACTCCCCGGAGTCTTCAATCCCATGTATATTTTTCTGGTTTCGCATCATATCGTAATGTCTGGTGAGCGTGCGTTCACACTCAGAGCAAGTATAAGCCATGTTGACGGTTGAACGTCGAAGGTGCGTGTTTTGAGAATACACTCGCTTTTATAGACAGTAACGCCAGTCAACGCTTAGCTTAGCGCTTCAACGCCCTGGTGAATTAGCCCAAAAGCTCTGATTTTCATGGAATTGACACTAATTCATCGAATTGCGGTGTCGCCCGTCGGCACGCTCGTCTCAACGCCATAACACCCATCTCAACGCCTTAACACATTTTCTTAACGGTTTAACGTCGTTTAATGATGCGTTCGAACAAATGTTTCTTTTGTGCTATTGCTCTGACTTACGCCGCTTTCCAGTTCATGCCCGAGGTTTTCAACATCGACGCTGTTCTTTCAATTTCCATATGGACTGGGTCCTCATTCAACAATTTCATATGTGTCACGGGGTCGACATACTGCTGACGTAAAGCCCGTCGTAGTCTGGATGCCAATCTGTTATGGGTTAAAATAGCGGTTTCCTCTTTCGAATAACCTTTGCGTTGAAACTTGTTTTCTGTGGCCCTCAACGTCTTGCCCATCTCGGCATTCATACTTTCTTTGAACAAATCCTTCCATAGCCTCGAGTTCCCATTATATCCATTCCCTTGTACGGGTTTGAGTTGGTCCTTCACGGTTGGGTGATATTCCGGGACTGATGGTATGAAGGGGCCCCGCTGTATGGTAAACACAACATGCATCATACACACACATACCTGGTGCACCCGCACACTGGTGTACCCTATGCCCTACGGGCTATAGGGTACAGGGTGCACCAGGTATGTGTGTGTGTGTGATGCATGTCGTGTTTATATGCAAGAGCTCCGTGGAGCGCCACCTGTCTTGTGACAACTTCTGGTTCCGGTCACGTGACAGCAAACATGGAAAACCCCGGATGTAAGATGAGGATCCGGATGTAAAACGATGACGTCACTTCCGAGCTCTGAGCTCCACATGCTTTGAGCTCCAAGAGCTCCGATCCAAGAGCTCTGCCACACGGGAGCTCCCACCACCACCGGGCGTTGACGCCCGTCAACGCTCGGTGGTGGTGGTGGTGGTGGTGGTAGTGGTGGTGGAGTGTGGTGGTGGTGTGTGTGTGTGTGGTGGTATTGTGTGGTGGTGGTGTTGGTGGTGATGTCTGTACATATAAGAATGAACATGTGTCCCTCATCAGTCCTTATGTATTGGTCGACTGATCAACATGTCGTGTACATGTACGTTCTGTTAGAGAACCTTCTTTCGTCGCGACAGTATGCTCAGGCACATTCAAGGCAAACACAGCCAAGAGACACCGCCGAGTCCCGTTATAGGTCCAACAAGTGCAGTAGAGCATCCCTATACGGTGACGGTGAGCGGCCCTACGGCATGTGGAAACACGTCCTGGGCGATGAAGTTCTTAGAGGAAGGTGTGGCAACCCCAACTCCAACACGTGTTGTTTGGTGTTATAGCCAATGGCAGCCCGCCTACGAAACTACAAGTTTACAGAATGTGAGTTTTGTCCCAGGAATTCCTCACGACATAGACGAACCGTATTACTTCGATTCCGAGCAGACCAATGTGGTAGTGCTACATGATCTGATGAGTGCGGCCAAGGACAATTCGAAAATCGCCGACCTATTCACCAAAGGGTCCCATCATCGCAATTTGTCCGTCATCTATTTGACTCGGAATCTCTTTCCTCAAGGGAAGGCGTCCAGAGATATGGCCTTGAACTGCCAATACTTTGTGTTGTTCTCCAACCCCATTGACGGAGCACAAATCCGTGTGTTTGGTAGTCGAATTTATCCTCAGAACAGCGACCATTTCATGCAAGTCGTCCGTACGGCTACGTGTTCGTAGATTTAAAAGCCCATACCCCAGAAGATCGCCGGCTGACGACCCACCTGTTACCCGGAGAGGGATCACCGCAACGTCATATACCCCGACACCATCCACCGAGTCAACATCTGGCAGAGCAGCAGCAGCAACCCACCCCCATACAGCGGGGCCCCTTCATACCATCAGTCCCGGAATATCACCCAACCGTGAAGGACCAACTCAAACCCGGACAAGGGAATGAACATAATGTGAACACGAGGCTATGGAAGGATTTGTTCAAAGAAAGTATGAACGCCGAGATGGGCAAGACGTTGAGGGCCACAGAAAAGAAGTTTCAACGCAAAGGGTATTCGAAAGAGGAAGCCGCAATTTTAGCCCATAACAGATTGGCACCCAGACTACGACGGGCTTTAAGTCAGCAGTATTTCGACCTCGTGACACATATGAAATTGTTGGATAAGCACCCAGTCCATATGGAAATTGAAAGAACAGCGTCGATGTTGAAAACCTCGGGCATGAACTGGAAAGCGGCGTGTGTCAGAGCAATAGCACAAAAGAAACATTTGTTCGAACGCATCATTAAACGACGTTAAACCGTTAAGAAAGTGTGTTAAGGCGTTGAGATGGGTGTTAAGGCGTTGAGACGAGCGTAACGTCGGGCGACACCGCATTTCGATGAATTAGTGTCAATTCCATGAAAAGCAGAGCTTTTGGGCTAATTCACCAAGGCGTTGAAGCGCTAAGCTAAGCGTTGACGGGCGTTACTGTCTATAAAAGCAAGTGTATTCTCAAAAGACGCGCATTCGACGTTCAACTGTCAACATGGCTTATACTTGCTCTGAGTTTGAACGCACGTTCACCAGACATTACGATATGATGCGACACCAGAAAAATATACATGGGATTGAAGACTCCGAGGAGTCCGTTGAGGCGGATGCTGATACAGAGACTGCTAAGAGTGTATCGACTGATACCGAATCAGAGATTGCTGAGAGCCTATCAAGTGATACGGAGAGCTTGACCTCAGATAGTCAGCCTACGTCCGTGGAAAGTGAGGCAGAACCTGCCTTCTGGGATCGTATTGTGAGCGCAGCTACCAATACTCACGCTGCAGCGATCGAGGACGCCGGACAGGATAACTTACAACAGGCATACACCCAAATGCGCCCCTGCGTCAGGAAAACAGCCATGGCGATTTATGAACAGTATACCTTACTACCGTTTGAAATGAAAGGCGACCCCACGCACAGGTCCATCATGAAGACCAAGCGTCACTTGGAAGAGGATATGAGGCTACCACCCACCGAGGCCCTGGAAAACGCGATCAGGATGCGCAAACAACTCTTTCAGGACATGCTGCCCGAACAATATCCTGGACTGCCCGATGACGGTAAGAACAAACGGATGAGAGCGAACATGGCCGAAGATGGGACTTTCTTAAGGACGGCTTCTGATTGGACAAGAGCAGCCGAGAATACATCTAACGGGCAAGAACGAAAATGACAGATACAGCACCAAAGGACGGTCTATGATTGGACAAGAGTCTTCTCGAATTGTAAACATACTCAACGCGGCTCCCCCAGCGTGGGTATGATGTAACATTGGGGAGAATAAACTATATGAAAACTAGTTGTTGTTGTTGTTCTCTCATCTGTCATCCTTGTTGTTGTTGTTGTTCTCTCTCCGGGCTATATCATGGCGTCAAGGCGTTATGCTAGAGCGTTAAGGCGTAACGACGGGCGTTGACGGGCGTCACTGCATTTTCCATGAATTAGTGTCAATTCCATAGAATATCTAGAAAATCAGAGCTTCAGGGCTAATTCACCAGGGCGTTGAAGCGTTAAGCTTGGCATTGCTGCAAGATGACACCTCATACGACGCATTTAGACGGCGAATGGTCCATATCTACACCAAATACCTTCCTTCACATCCCCAAACTGTCCTAGGTACGACGGGAAAACCCATTGGCCAACTGCGAATGCGCAGATTGACGCGAATTTCAATGAAACAAGCCAGTCTGACCCACGAGAGCTTCACACTGATACCCCACACGATGCATTCGGGCCAAGGATGGTCCATCTCTACACCAAATACCTTCCTTCACTGCCCCCAAATCCCCACTTTCCCTACTACTCCTACTGATGACGTCACCGACGACGTCACAGATGCTGTGGACAGCCCTCAAATCGGGGTCTGCACCCCCGGAGCTACAAGATGACACCTCCCACGACGCATTCGGACCAAGGGTGGTCCATCTCTACACCAATACCGTTCTTCACTGCCCCAAAATGTCCACTTTCGCTACTGTTCGCACTCATGACGTCACCGATGACGTCACAGATGACGCGGACATCCCTCAAATCGGGGTCTACACCACGAGAGTTACAAAATGACACCACACACGATGCATTCGGACCAAGGATGGTCCACCTCTACACCAAATACCTTCCTTTACTGCCCGAAAATGCCCACTTTCGCTACTACTCCTACTGATGACGTCACAGATGCTGTGGACAGCCCGCAAATCGGGGTCTCCACCCCGAGAGCTACAAAATGACACCTCCCACGACGCATTCGGACCAAGGATGGTCCATCTCTCTACCAAATACCTTCCTTCACTTCCCCAAAATGCTCACTTTCGCTACTACTCGTAGTGGTGATGTCACCGAAGACGTCACAGATGACATGGACATCCCTCAAATCGGTGTCTCCACCCCGAGAGCTACAACATGATACCTCCCACTACGCATTCGGACCAAGGATGGGTCATCTCTACACCAAATACCTTCCTGCACCGCCCCAAAATGCCCACTTTCGCTACTACTCGTACTGATGACGTCGCCAATGACGCGAACATCCCTAAAATGAGGATGTACTCTCCGAGAGCTACAAGATGACACCTCTCACGACACAATCGGACCAAGGATGGTCCCTCTCTACCCAAAATACCTTCCTGCACCGCCCTGAAATGCCCACTTTCGCTACTACTCGTACTGATGACGTCACCGATGACGTCACAGATGACGCGAACATCCCTCATATGGGAATGTACACCCCGAGAGCTACAAGATAACACCGCTCACGACACAATCGGACCAAGGATGGTCCCTCTCTACCCCAAACACACCTCCATGCACGCACCTCAAATGGCCACTTTACTTACTACACCCACCTGCGCATGCGCAGATTGACACGGCTTGCACTAAAACACGCCATTCTGACTCTACCCCACACAAGCTTCACTTGGACACGTCCCACGACTCATTTGTACCCATAGTGGTCCATTTCTACCCCAAGCACACCCTCACATACCCCTCAAAATGCCTGCTTCCTATACTACGGCCAGACTGCGCATGCGCAGAATATTGATGGAACCATTAGTCCAGTCGGGTGCTCCTCCACGAGAGCTTCAAAATAAGACCTCATACGACACCATGGGATCACCAGAGGCTCATCTAGACCCCAAATCGTCCACCCAGTATGGACCTATACATCCATAGCCAGCTCCGGGACCCTTCCCATCATGTTCTAAATTCCAAAAATTTCACCGTTTTGATCCGGGACCCTTCCCATCATGTTCTAAATGACGAGACGTGAAAAACAAGACCAAACAACCCATATCACAATGAACGTGTGTGAATTTCCCAGGTTGGACCTATACCCCCATATATCCAGTATGGGGATATACCCATACAGGCATTTCCCCGTATATTATATATTGTACGAGTGCGTGTTCCGCTTTTTATTTATTTTTTATTTTCTGTGAAAACACCCGATTGACTGGATAGGCAGGCCTCGATTAGCCCGGTAGGCAGGCGCCAGACCCGGTGTTGTTGAGCAACATCCTAGTACCCGTCCTCTGCATGGTAGAGACCAGAACATGCCTGGACATGCCTTGATCTCGGGGAGCCAGGTGTTCGGCTCGTGGGCTCAGCGGACCCGCCTGACCCGGCCGCAGCGCGCGCATTATCCGGACGAGCGCGCGCGCGGGTTAACCGACCGCATAGCCAGGTGTTCGGCACGTGAGCTCACACCTGGCGCCACGGTCGCCGCAACATTGTAGCGAACGTGCAACATTGTTGCAGTTCGAGGCGCCAGGTGTTCGACACGTGAGCTCACTCATGACCGCCCCGTGACCGCCAAATTAATTTTTTTTTTAGACGGCGCACACCAGGTTAAAAATGCACTTAACCTCTACCGCAGATATTGACGCCAGAAAAACCTGGCTTTAAAAGGATTTACTATACTACTCATGTAATTGTGCGTTGTTGTAACGATCGTCAACAATGTTGCATAATAACATCTTTCTTAAATTCGTCGTTTCTTATAGAGAAATTGCATATTGAAAAGGACATTCATAGCATGAATTATCACTTTTTCAATATGAAATTTCCTTCTACTCAGAATCAGCTCCTAAGGCAAACTATATAAGAACACTACTACTACCTGTCTTGTTCATTTTGTACTTTCTCTTATCATCAGGGCAGCGTGAGTGTTCGTGCGACCCTCCACATGTATTGATTACCAAGTCGGTTCAACCACGAATCTCTAATGTGAAATAAGGGCGCCTGTGCATCACTTCTGTCATGTACTCTAAATCAGCCCACTCTAATATCTTCCAAGCCGTACGTGTACACGGATATGTGCATCAGTGATACATGTGTTCTCAATGTCACTCTACACCATCTTGTCAAAGTCGGACTGTTGTGTATGTGTACGTCTGTGCGTCACTCTATCCTGCGTTGTATCAGTCAGTCTACCTTTATCTCGTAAAAGTTGACTAGCGTCAATCTGGGAGTCCATCTGTGTATGCGTCCATCTGTGCGTCCATCTGTGCGTCGCTGTCCGTCTTGCTCACTAAGCAGGTCAACCCTAATATCATACAACCATCTGACCCGACGTTCAATAATTAGCCGTCGTCCATTAAATAATATCCGAGTTCATAAATCAAAGACCTAATTCTTGTGGCAGCATTAACGTCAAATAAAAACAAATTCTAATACCGGTACATGTATAAACATAGGTTAATGTCCTTGGAGAGAAGCACTCAACAGTTTTCAAGGGTGCCGGTAAGACATCGTCATGTTCCAAATGCTTTGCGCTGATCAGTTTTCTTAATCCATATGATTTTTGTTGTCAAATTTGAGAACTTTTGGGTGTTGCTTCGTCCTGATATGACTGAAGTATTGTTGAAAACTTGACTTAATACGGATTTGATACTTTTAGAACATCATTTTGTCTTGTCGTCATTGAAAGCTGTTGACCGCTTCTCTCTTTCAGGAAACTTGCCTGTTT
>JAVTVY010043366.1:0-20087 GCA_036873755.1 Hanleya hanleyi | reverse complement strand
TGTCCCACCACCCACACCCGCCATCTTGTCCCACCACCCACAGCCGCCATCTTGTCCCCCCACCCACAGCCGCCATCTTGTCCCACCACCCACAGCCGCCATCTTGTCCCACCACCCACAGCCGCCATCTTGTCCCACCACCCACAGCCGCCATCTTGTCCCACCACCCACAGCCGCCATCTTGTCCCACCACCCACAGTCGCCATCTTGTCCCACCACCCACAGCCGCCATCTTGTCCCACCACCCACAGCCGCCATCTTGTCCCACTACCCACAGCCGCCATCTTGTCCCACCACCCACAGCCGCCATCTTGTCCCACCATCCACAGCCGCCATCTTGTCCCACCACCCACAGCCGCCATCTTGTCCCACCACCCACAGCCGCCATCTTGTCCCACCACCCACCATCCACAGCCGTCCACAGCCGCCATCTTGTCCCACCACCCACACACACACACACGCCGCCATCTTGTCCCACCACCCACAGCTGCCATCTTGTCCCACCACCCACAGCCGCCATCTTGTCCCACCACCCACAGCCGCCATCTTGTCCCACCACCCACAGCCGCCATCTTGTCCCACCACCCACAGCCGCCACCTTGTCCCACCACCCACAGCCGCCACCTTGTCCCACCACCCACAGCCGCCATCTGTCCCACCACCCACAGCCGCCATCTCTCCATCTTGTCCCACCACCCACAGCCGCCATCTTGTCCCACCACCCACACACACACACACACACACACAATCTGTCCCACCACCCACAGCCGCCATCTTGTCCCACCACCCACAGCCGCCATCTTGTCCCACCACCCACAGCCGCCATCTTGTCCCACCACCCACAGCCGCCATCTTGTCCCACCACCCACAGCCGCCATCTTGTCCCACCACCCACACACACACACACGCCGCCATCTTGTCCCACCACCCACAGCCGCCATCTTGTCCCACCACCCACAGCCGCCATCTTGTCCCACCACCCACACACACACACACGCATGCGCACACCACCAATTGTGACGTCACCCAAGGTTCTGCGCATGCGCAGTGAGACGCTGAGATAAGCGATTACGTGTTGTATACTACTGAGCTGTTCGTGTATATAGTCCATCCCCGACTTGTAAAATATTCCCAAGCTCTTATTTCTAGTTGTCCGTGTAACACTTCAGACTAAATTTTATTTCAGCCTTCGACTGGGGTTGTTGAAATGGCGACATATAGCCGAAATCTCAACCCGAAATCTCTGAAGGCTTATAGTCCTTGTCGAAAATGTTCTGTACTATATAAACAACAGATGCGTTGCTTTCTTGGTAAACAGATAAGAAATTCGTATATCGTGCTTGGCTTCTGTCATGAGGTTAACCGCTATTACCATGTTCCTTATAGAGCGATCGAAATAGCCATCATCTGCGACATTTAAGAGTATATATTCTCATATAACATGACCGTTTCCTATGGGAGAAAGCCATTGTAGAAAAATCGTCTATCATGAGTAAATATGTTGGTCATGGTACACATGGACATAATCGACGTATTACGGTCTTTACCTTCATGAAGAATGATGCATGTCATTCTCTGACGTTGTCTATCAAGGTCGGCTTTATGACGCAGTGAAGGATATATATCCACCTTCATTGGATTTGAAGGAAACTACAGATAACCTTACAGGCACATCATATTTAGACCGATATCTCTATAAAAATGAAGCGGGCATTCTCTCTCGTCGACTGTATGACAAAAGAGATGATTACAATTTCGACATCGTAAACTATCCCTTTCTGGACAGTAATATTCCAGTGGGACCTGCATGTGGCGTATACATATCACGCCTAGTAGCATTTGCTAGATCCTGTGTTAAATGTGACGATTTTAATCAACGTCACAAAACATTGTTGCAGAAGCTTATAAAACAGGGCTATTCCACCAAGCGCCTCCACTCAAAGTTTCTCAAATTTGGCGATACATATCGCATGCTGATAGCAAAATACGAACGTAGCGTACAAGATCTATGGCGCTACGTTTTGTAACTTGTGTCTAATTCCGCTTAACCCGGGGCTAGGGGCCGTATGAACCCATGTACTTCAAGATCCTCATGGTACTCATATGAACAGTCACAGTCAAAGCGTGACTGAGATACATCATTCTTTAGATGACGACTTTACAACGAATATTATGGATTAAGAATACTGATCAGCGATACGGATTTGATATATTTGGAACATCATGATGTCTTGCCGGCATCATTGAAAACTGTTGACCACTTCTCTCTTGCAGGAAACAGGCCTATGTTTATGTATACTATGATTCTCTTTTTGAATTTGGTGCTAATACTGTTATATGGAATATGGAATAGGTCTTTGGATTATGGACGCGGATATTCTCTAATGGACGACGACTGGAATATGATTGACGGACTAGACGCTTGTAATTGACACTAATTCATCGAAATGCAGTGACGCCCGTCAACGCCCGTCATTACGCCTTACATCCGTCCCAACGCCTTAACGCTCTATCTTACTGTCTTAACGCCCTATCTTTCCGCTTTAACCCCGTCTCAACACCTTAACGCATAATCTTAACGCCTTAACGTCCCATCGTAACTCCTTAATGCATTGTCAACCGTCCAATCGTGGCCGACAAAGCGGACAAATGTATAAAATAGCCCCATCTCCGAGACGAAATGCCAGTCGACATCCGACGAAAGAACCTTTGCATAACATAGCCTTCATACATGTGTTCCTCTATCAAGAGCAAAGTTAAGATTTGAACAAACGGATCAGAGCGAACATGGACGAAAGTTGATGAAACAGCAAATGGCGGCTTCTGATTGGACAAGAGCAACCGAGAATACATTTGACGGACACGAACGAATATGACAGATGCAGGACGAAGACTTCGGCTTCTGATTGGACAAGAGCATACTTGAATTGTAAACATACCCAACGCCCCCCCCCCCCCACCCAGCTTGGATATGATGTAACACTGAAAAAAATACACTATATGAAAACTTTATGACGGGCGTTAAGGCGGCGTTAAGATAGGGCGTTATGGTGTTAAGATGGGCGTTAAAATAAGCGTTAAGGCGTTGAGATAGGCGTTGAGGCGTTGCGTAGGTATTCATCTTCTCTGACTGCATGTATTGTTATGCAAATAACCTTGAAGTACCCGGGGCATAGTCAGCACCTCCGAAAGTGTCCTTTCTCTACGACACCACGGTGCGTATACACGTTTCACCCCAGTCTGGCTCTGCCCGATAAGAGTTCCAGTAGGATACCATCCATGTCCCATTTCGATCGCGGATGGTCCATCTCTACCCCAAAACGTCAATTCAAATGGCCCTTTTCTATTACTGCCCTTTCTGATTGGACAGGAGCATACGAAAATTGTAAACACACCCATAGCGGCTCCCCCAGCTTGGATGTGTTGTGATGTAGGGGATAGCAAAATGTGGAATACGCAATAAGCTTTTTGTTGTTGTTGATATGTCATTGGCCTAGGCAATCAGAATAGGGACTGGACTACACCCATAGAACTACGTGTTGGTATGTTTCTGTGTCTGTGTGCGTGCGTGTGTGTAGATGGTCTTACTCCCCAGCGTTAGAGCGTCACAGCGCTAAGACGGGCGTTGGACACGCCTCACTCACTCACTCACTCACTAACTCACACAAACACTTTGTACCCAGGAGGGGAAGGTAAATCTACCATAGTAGACATGCCCATCATGTCCTACCCACATCACCAACGAACGGTGGTTCAGGAGTCTTGTGGCTGCATGCATCTTCAAGGTCCACTCGCCGTTTCTATGGGTTAATGTATAGGGGTGTAGGTAGCCATGTCTCAATGGTACAGTTGAGCGACGCTGCACTTTGTCTACTACTGATGACGTCACAGAGGACAGTCACATGGACATCACCCAAGTCATATTCTACACCAAAAGAGCTCCCACGCCCTATTTGGATCACAGATGGTCCATCTCGGCCCCAAAACGTCCAATTAAATGACCTTTTACTACTACTGCCCGTCTGCGCATGCGCAGATTTATGGCACTTCCAATACAAACACCTCAAGCGGACTCTCCACGAGCGCTTCAATATGACACCCTACACAACCCATTCGGGCCAGGAATAATCCCCTCGACCCTAAAACTTCCACACAAATGTCCTTTTCCCACAATTCTCGATCTGCGCATGCGAGCCACGACCCCACTACATGCCAGTCCAGTTGAACTCTCCCCGACGAGCGCTTCAAACTGATACATCACACGACCAGTTTGGACCAGGCATGGACCACCTCTGTCCAAAACGTCCACCCAAGTGCCATCTCTCCACAATTCGCCGACTGCGTTTGCGCAGCTTGACATCGGATGTCCCGCGATCCGGACGTGACTTCATCCCGAAAATGACCTTTGACCCAGATGTGACCTTTGACCCGGATGTGACCTTTGACACGGATGTGACATCACCGCCGCAAGTAGGGGCAGATAACTCTGGGCGCGCAAAAATCCACTGGAATCGGTATTTTTAATACTAATCTGGGTAAACCAAGATAGTAAATACCTTGGTATTATACCTGAGTTTATTGAGATTGAAATCGTAGCTGAAGATCAGATAAGCTGCTCACATTCGAAAATCGTTGTAGAGTTCCAAATATCTGGAAACTACCATAGTATCAAGGCATTTAGCAAATGTTTATAGCCAAAGTCCTAGGTATTCATACCATCTTTTCTATTTTAATTTTTGATGAAACAGGATTGTGAAAATCCCTGAATTATATTTAAATTCAACCCGTACTGTGCCATAGCATACTTGCGTGACCTCTCCATAACCTCTGCACACTGCCTCAGTGATTCGGTCGTGCAAAAACAAAAAAAAACATATATCTCAAGATCGGTCATGTTTTTGAACAGACGACAACTGGTATTTATCCACATCAATTTTCTAAACTGCAGAGATCGTAATACTCCCAGTTAGAAATAGTGATAGTATTGTCCTACCAATATATTTAGGCCAAGTTTACATGGGATTATGTTTTGTATGTATTATTTTTCTTCGGCGGTGAATCGTCGTACCCTATTCCCAAAGTCGTCCATTACTCGTCCTACGCTCCCAAAACGGCTTGTTTCACTTACGTCCCCACTATCCTTGTTATCAGGGACGTAAGTGAAACAAGCTGTTTATGAGCGTATACTCGTCCATACGGCCTGCGAATTCTTGATGGCAAAGGAAACAGGATATAAATTTCATTGAGATGCGGTCATATTTTCCAAGTATATAAAAGCAGTTGGAGAACAGCAAACTGTCTAGGCCTACTGAATTTTAGATACGTTATTCAGGATTCTTTAATGCATACACTTATCACAAATTATAAAATCATAACGTGTGTACCGACTCAAGTCTATAAAATTACAATCTAGGCGTGACATAATCAACTTTCCCACAGGGAACTATATGGCAACACGAGTTGTAATTTATCGATTATTTTTTACGAATCTTTCTGCGGGATTTTCTGCTATGTTTTATAATTTGTTGTATTGCAGCTGATGACTGAGCTATTGTGATTTACTTCGAGAACAATAAACAGACCCATCTCTCCTATATTCCATTTTTACCTCCGTCCATCATACGGAGGTCTAGGAATGCAACGTGAAATCTCCCGCCAAATAATTGTCATATGGGGGTGATTTCCAATAGGGTTTAGCATGGTTCCCGACGAAATTTTGAAGCATTCTTTTTGGACAAAAACGAAATAATGGGGAACCCTCATCGCAATGCATTTCAATGGGCCTTGCTTCTGTAGTCGGGTTCCACTCCCATCATGCTTCACGAGTTACACGTAATGTTGGCCGCTTCCGTCGGGAGACATGGCGGCTCTCTAGCTTGTAGAGATGGACAATGCGATTTTTTCCCGTTTTTCTTGTAAGTTTATTGCTGCCATTTCATGTCATTACAACACAATGGTTCCTAGTACACCACCCGTCATTTCTATATAACGTAATGTCGGCTGACGACTTATGTCGAAGCCATCCAAATAGTCCAAGTTGTTGTTGTTGCATATCAAATGCACGGGAGCTCATCATGTCATGCACGCACTGACTGGAAGACAACAGCACAATCTTATTCTGGATTGTTGCTGAAACACAGGAATGTCTACATTCCCCATGTAGGCCTACATTATTGAGATTCTTGACTGATAGCATGGATGGAACCTTTCTCAAATATTTGGGGTTTTTTAGTTTTAAGCCCTGGACATACCACTGGGCATTTATTTGCCATACGATCACATTTCACATGCTTTGTTCAGCCCCCGTGATCTGGAACCAAACAGACGCTATCCCTAGATGAAAGAAGGAGATCATGATATACATTTCAGGTTTTACCAATGCCAAATGACTTGAACAGAAGACAATTAGACAAACAGAAAATCAATAAATATATCAATAAATAATAAATTACATAGAAAATTTTGCAAGGTGGACATCAGACGCACTGACAACACAGACCATTCATTCAAATTTCGCCTTCCATTGGGGAGACAGAAATATTCCTCAAACACAGTATACGTATTTCTTTTGTGATCAAATTTTCGTTTGCCAAAATATTGCTAGCCTCCATAGAGAAGTTACTGATATAAACAATCCTGTTCTAGATTATGATATACTGTCATGCCACTAACATGAACTCCAACAATCCAACCAGTGGTCAAGATCCATCATCGTTCTTCAGAATTCGCATTATTGATCACTCATAGATTGGATTAAGTTTTCATAGTACTCAGTTCTCATTTCATACTTTTGCAAATTCTTGTAACATGGCCAGGTCCCAGTTCTATTAAGTACACATATGAAAGGTGCAAACTGGTACAATGGATTTCATTTTGTTGTGTATGACGAAAGAATAAAATTTAATGAAGGCCATAAACATATTCAATGAAGTGAGTTTTGATATTAAATATGTATACAATTGATTCCAACCTGCAGGTCATGGATTCAGCACTTCTGATATCAGATGCAACAGGACTGTTACACAATGGATGTACTGGATGAAATGGAAAAACCAAAACAGACTATGGTTCAGCTGTGTCAGAAAGGTGTGGAATGACAGAGGTGGTGAAAATCAGAGCCAGTGATTGGCCACAAGCACCCCATTGGATATCAGCTGATTCCTCAGGAAATAAACATTACACAATTCAATTCAATTCTTTATTAGCACAGATATGCTGAGATACAGCTAAAGGCACTAACAAAACAACAAATTAGTTATCATCATGATGATGAGAGAACAATAAGCTGGAGAATACACATTATTATACCTCATTGTGTATTCGTTTATTTTAATTGGTTGAGACACCATCACGTGATATTCCGCAATTCTCGATGTCTTATGAAAAAACAGCTCGTCAATGTGATGTCCCACGATCTCGCGCCGATATCACACGATCACGCGCTGACGTCACACGGCAGAGGCAATGTCACACGGTCTCGCGCAGTTATCGCCCGTGAACAGACTCTTTCGTAGCATTGTCGTATGTTGTGCTGTCATTCCACTGTAATCACGATGGCGTGTACAGACGGAAAGCGTTTTACGTTGCCTTGGTTTTCTCTTTACACTGTACGTCTATTTGTATTGTTTATGAGTTTTTTTCGGTATAATAAAACAGATATTGCATGCTGTGAGGTGTGATATCACGATTTGTCAGCTCTCGAAGGTGATGTTCAACTCGTGCTTCGCACTCGTTGAACATCACCTTCTCGAGCTGACAAATTGTGATATCACATCTCACAGCATGCAATATCTGTATATTATCTTATCCTCAATAAGAGTATATATATAAGAGGACGAAATACTGCACTCGAGACCTCTGTCTACAGCATAAAAGAACAATGCTACTCCCCATTCAGGCCTTGCCCACAATTGTTAATGACCACCGGCAGAGTGATACATGTGTCAATCGGTCAGACATTTCCAAGGATGCCCAGTTCTAATTTAAACCAACCATGCCGGACTTCATTCCTTCTCTCAGAATAATTGGATCTAACTTTTACAAAACCTGCAGCTCCCAATAGCTCCTGGATCTAGAACACATAAACGAAGGGATCTAGTTTATCGGTGCTATGGCAAAAATATCATGTAGAATGGGATTGTGTGGATAATATCACATTCATGGAAGTTGAAGTCCTGCAGCATGCTTCACAAATATCATCAAAGGTCATAAAACTTTCTGCTCTGCACCAGTGTGGATCTATACTTGTTTTTTTTTATCTGTCTCAGCATCATGTGATGAGGATTCAATGAGCTCGGAATAATTTTGTATACTGGTGTTACAGGTCGCCTTCACCATAATGTATCAATTACCATGGACTTGTACATGTATCACATTTATATTGAATGGTGATGGCTGATGAGAATATTGCCCATATGGAACAAATGGCTGGATTCCAGCGAATAAAAAGTTCATGTTAATCATAAACAACATACGATTAATAATACTATCAAATAATTATGTATATTCCTTGTCGACATCAATATAATCAGACAATATTATGATCGAATCAGGGTAACAGATATCCAAGGCGTATATATGTCTACACTAAACTGAAGGAGATCCATGGATGCGTATTATATTATGTTGTAAAACTTCACTTGCTAATCTCGATTATGTTGCTTATTGTGAAAATAAATGAGTTAAGTGAAAAAATAAATTTAGTGTATGATTGCCCAGTATCCTCAAATTAGAAATATCTTCAGCAGCTAAAGTTAAGCCAATCATAATAATATATAACACCATGGTACTCAGGAAATGAAGTCTTTGTTTCTAAAGCTCAAATCATTTCTGACACATTCAAGTCCTCACCTGGTCAAGGGAGATAATTTTGTAAAAAAAAAACAAGTATAGATCCACACTTGGTGCAGACCAGAAAGTTTTATGACCTTTGATGATATTTGTTGAGCATGCTGCAGGATTTCTACTTTCATGAATCTGATATTATCCACACAGTCCCATTCTACATGATATTTGTGCCATAGCACCGATAAACTAGATCCCTTCATTTATTTCCGGCGGCGCGGCGCCGCCGGATATCTGAATTCGGTAAACATGGGAGCGGCCATCTTGATATTGGACGAGTAACAGGTGTTTTCTCGAGCCATACTTCAAAGGCGTGCCATGGAGTGATCCAACTAGTTTCATATCGTAAAACGACAGGATTGTATCACCCGTTCGTGGTTAACACATTCATATTAATTCTGTTATAATGAATTCATCGAATAAATGTCCTTTCGTACTATTTTATTATGACTGAGAGGCCAAATCGGTGACCATACATGATCAAGTTATCATGTCTGCAGCAAAATGTTTGAGATTGAACTGCGAGTTACTAAAAACTCGAAACAGTAAAACACGCGGAGCGGATTGATGTGTAGAGAAAGTCGATCTAGGCTTAATTTACAATGACACACATCAATAAAGAAATAGTGGCTTGATGATGGGTCCCATATAATGCCACACGCGAACTCTTACATCAGGCTATATGAAGTGACTTAATATGTCAACCAGAGAACATTACTTTCAAAGTCCTAGTTGGACATGCGGTTCATGTGCACATTTTGCCAGCAAGCACTTAACTTCCGGCTAACCCCACACTTTCCAGATGGGTCATTGCGCGAACTACATTAGTCAAACCTTTAATGAAAACAAACAAATCGACGTTTTTTTTTAACCATAATTGTGCATCGTTACCTGTATTCACCAGTTGCACACGTAATCGGCTTGTAATACGCAGATTATAAGCTACAAACGTTTCCGCCAGCATTGATGCATCTGCATCAATAAGTTTTCTTGTGTGGTCTAGATCCAGGAGCTATTGGGGGCTGCAGGTTTTGTAAAAGTTAGATCCAATTATTCTGAGAGAAGGAATGAAGTCCGGCATGGTTGTTTTGAGGTAAAACTGGGCATCCTTGAAAATGTCTGACCGATTGACACATGTATCACTCTGCCGGTCATCATTACATGCGTAATGTTTATTTCCTGAGGAATCAGGGGGGGGGGGGTTGTGGCCAATCACTGACTCTGATGCTTATGTGCTTCATGACCTACGTGACAGGTTTATGGACTTTACAACATGTTGGCAGAAGATTATCTTACATCAAGTTTATGGCTGGAACTATGAAATAAATTTAAAGGTAAACATATGCCAAAGCATTGTACATGTATATGTGCTATGTCGCTGTAAATTGCAGGATTAGTGGTCTGTGGACTGGGCAACGGCACATGTCTGCATAAGTTTTTCAGTGCTCTCCAGGTAAATGCCATGACTGGAAATATGAAATTAATTCAAAAGTAAACATGCCATATATGACATTGTACATGTATAAGCTTATACATGTGACATGTTGCTGTGAATCACACGGCTTGTGAACTACATGATACTGTTATGGGCAGCAGCACATGTTTGCAGAAGTTTACTGATGGTTTTCCAGTCCGAAACAGGCAGGGAAATATGAATTTGACCCAAAAATCAACCGGACTATTACGCAAAAATACTACAATATAGTACATGTTGTTTGTGTTGAAGTTTCGCACAATTTGGATTTCACGGACTACGTGACAGGTTTATCATGTACGACATATGTTGGCGGAACTTTATTGATTGTTTTCCAGTCCGAAACAGGCAGGAAAATATGAATTCGCAGATAAAAGCAAACCTGCATTTTACATAACAAAGACATAAATTTGGTACGTGTGCTGCGCGTTGATAAATCGCACAATTTTGATTTGGCAGACTACGTGAAAGTCTTATGGACTACGGGACATGTTGGCGGAAGTTTTCCAATGCATTCCCAGTCCCAAGCAAGGAAGGAAATATGAATTTGACCCAAAAATCAACATGACTATTACACAAAAATGCTACAATATTGTACATGTTGTTTGCGTTGAATTTTTGCACAATTTGGATTTCAAGGACTACGTGACAGGTTTATCATCTACGCCTCATGTTATCAAAACTTTGCTAATGGTTTTTTAATATGAAACAGGCAGGGAAATATGAATTTGCAGAAAAAAGCAAACCTGCATTTTACATAATAAATACATGAATTTGGTACATGTGCTGCGCATTGATAAATCGCACAATTTTGATTTGGCAGACCACGTAAAAGTCTTATGGGCTACGGGACATGCTGGTGGAAGTTTCAATGCATTTCCAGTCTCAATCAAGCATGGAAATATAAATTTGACCCAAAAGTAAATATGAATTTTGAATAAAAACAAAGAAAAATAACACATGTTGTTTGCGTTGAATTTTCATACAATTTGGGTTTCACAGACTATGAGACAGGTTTGCCATCTACGTTATATATCAGTAGAAGATTACGGATACTTTTTCCGCGCCCAAACATGCAGCAAAATAAAAAATAAACGAAAAATAAAACATGCATTTTACAGTTTTACACAATATTACAAGTATATGGTCATGGGGATCAGATAATCGACTGAAATTATTTGAATTCGACTGAAAAAACGGAAACTCGGTAGGTTATTTGTTGATAGCTCGCTTAATACTGGTTCGATTCTGACAATCTAAACTTTCCGGAGTAGCTGAAGAGATTCTCTTTTCAAAAATATATAGTTTGAGATAGTGGGCAACTGAAAAAATCGTGTCGACTTCGCTGAAATTTTTTCTGGACCGACCGACATGCGGTTTTTCTTGTCCGGAAAATTATTGCGTGAACTGACTGAAATACTTTTAGGTTTCCGGAATGCTCTACTTTTATACGAATAAAATGATATAAAATTTATGCATGTACCTTCTACCGTTTTCCGTAAAAAGGTTTCGCTGAAAAAAAATGATTGAAAATCAAGACATTTTCAGCCGGATCGATGTGACAGGAGCGAATTAAAAACTCGGATTTGAAGACGGACTTCAGAAGGTTCCGAAAATCCGGAATCAGGATCGCGGGTAAGTTTATGGGAAGATTGGTTATATCGGTTGGTCGTAAGTGTCGAATTAAATTTAAAAACCATAGTTTGCACAAAAAATATCCTATTTTTCAAATAATTGAATGTTTGTCATATAATGTAAATGAAAATAGTGAAAATATTGAATTGATCATTAATTTTAAATACATATATTTTTATAATCGAAATGAAAACTGACCAGGAATATACATATTTTGTTCTCAGTAATTTTTGTTCTTGGATTTTTTATTAATATAAATTTACTAATTGATAATACATTTAATTTATAAAATGAAGTAAAAACAATTTTGACAAGTCAAAAAAATGATTTTGGAACACTGTTCACACACTAATTGGTCCTTTGTTCCGGAAATCCCAAAAAACAACAAAGGAGTAACATAAAAGAAATAATCTCTTTGTCTACTGAGTATGTCTGTCACAAAACCAATCAGTAGAATTGTCATTTGGCTGAGCACAAGACAAATGTTTCCAAACAGCACACCTTTTCCTACCATCTTTCCCGTCACAACCTACCATGTCTTCAAAACAATCAGGCTTACCACACGAACAAAAACGACTAATAACTTTGTTCACTGACCAAATTCTAACTGTCTTTCCACTCTCGTTAATCCATGGGAATGGTGACATTTTTCCATCTTCTAAACACTGAAGTAAATGTTTTCTTAGAGTATGTGGATTGAAAGTCAAAGTTGTCTTACAAGGTAACCGTAAAAACAGAACTCAACTAAGTTAGCTATAGCAAACAATCCACAATCCGACCCATTGTCTTGTTGCTGAACACTTGGAATTGTAACAGTAATTTTTTCGCCACTCTTCCCATGAGTTGAAACATCAGAGCCTTACCAGTTTCCTCTAAACCCTGAACAAACGGGAACTGCTTTTTCAAAAGTGACTGAACATCGGACATAACATCGGAACATAACCACTCATTGTTTTCAATGATTTCCTTATGTCTCACTTTCAAACCCCTAACCCAAACCTGCTCGTCAACAAATTCCTCTTCCTCATCTGAAATAATATTCACGTCAGAAAACGTTTGCTTCAGAAGCTAAGCCATTAACATCTACACTAGAATCAACCATTACCTCAGAAACTATGTCCTTTTCAACTTTGACCTTTTTAGCCATGGGATTAAAACTTAATTAACTGTTCACCAGTCTGGGCTGTGAGATATCAAAAAGTCAGTAAGTGAACAAAACTCACAATGATAGAATTCATTTTAGTTCATATAAATTATAATAATTACTGAGAACAAAATATGTATATTCCTGGTCATTTTTCAGGTACAAGAAGGTACATGCATAAAAATATATGTATTTAAAATTAATGATCAATTCAAAATTATATTTATACCATAGAAAAATACTATTTCCATTTACATTTACATGACAAACATTTACATTAAGTTATTACATGAGAAACATTCATTTATTTGAAAAATAGGATATTTTTTGTGCAAACAATGCTTTTAAAATTTAATTCGACACTTATGACCTACCGACATAACCAATCTTCCTATAAACTTACCCGCGATCCTTATTCCGGATTTTCGGAATCTTCTGAAGTCCGTCTTCAAATCCGAGTTTTTAATTCGCTTCAGTAATCCGTTTTACGGCCGATTCAGCTGAAAATGTCTTGATTTTCAATCGGGTTTTTTCAGCGAACCCTTTTACGGAAAACGGTAGAAGGTACATGCATAAATTTTATATCATTTTATTCGTATAAAAGTAGAGCATTCCGGAAACCTAAAAGTATTTCAGTCAGTTCACGCAATAATTTTCCGGACAAGAAAAACCGCATGTCGGTCGGTCCAGAAAAAATTTCAGCGAAGTCGACACGATTTTTTCAGTTGCCCACTATCTCAAAAATAAAAAAAAATTGTCATCAAACTATATATTTTTGAAAAGAGAATCTCTTCAGCTACTCCGGAAAGTTTAGATTGTCAGAATCGAACAAGTATTAAGCGAGCTATCAACAAATAACCTACCGAGCTTCCGTTTTTGCAGTCGAATTCAAAAAATTTCAGTCGAATACGCCGACCCTGGACCACGCGTCGCCCCCTTTGTTCGGTTATTGATTTAACGACTAATTGGCTATAGTTCGATGGAACGAGACTGACATGCGTTAGAACATATGTCATAGAACATGTTCGCATAGGTCTGGAGTAATGAAACACTCTTGGAAACAAGAAATGACTCAAAATACAAACCCGGAAATGGAAAACAACATGTCTTGGTTTGCGCGACCTTGGTGACCTTCCCCACCGTAAATTTTATTTTGGGAAATAGAGCCTAATAACGTGTTTGCTGGTGGAAAGGGAATATTTCCTGCCTCCTAGATTTTCACAAGCTTTCGTTTGATGGGGAAAAGAGGGAGAGAACGGGTGTAGTTATCTGACCTGATTTGGCAACATCGTTTGAGGTTCAGCGATTTGGGTTCAGCCTCGCTGTGAGTTTCAATTCGTTTCAAATGGTTCCAAAAGGTTTCAAAAAGTTTCAATTTGGAATGGAGTCTATCGGGGGAGAGAAGAAGCGAAAAATCGCATTGTCCGTCTCTCCAAGCTGGAGGCCCGCCATGTTCAATCTCTCGGTGGATGCAGGACAGGACCGGATAGATCTGGTTTCGAGATTGAGGTGGAACCCGACTACAGAAGCAAGACCCACTGCAATGCATTGCAATGGGGAACCCCATTATTTCAATTGTGTCCAGAGAAAAAGTGCAAGATTTCGTCGGGAACCATGACGATCCCTATTGGAAATACTATGAGTCGTGGGTTCCCCATATGACAATTATTTGGCGGGAGATTTCACGTTGCGTTCCTAGACCTCCGTCTGATCGACGGAGGTAACAACCAATTACAGGTTTTATAGCAACGCAGAAGAGGTCAGATCTAGGTATTCATACCTTTTAAGGTTAAAAATCCAACTAAGGGCAAATTTACTGTCCACCGACTTCACAGCTCTAGCTAAGATAAGAAAAGCGCACCACATACCTGCTTTTTTATTGTTTGTGATTAGTAATGTCTAGAGAAAATTTACACTTATTTTTGTCTGACCCGAGCTTTTATTATTCAGTGTGAATGTCCACATAGTTGGCAGAGTCCAGAAAAAACAGCTGTCCATATCAGTGTTTTACTATCTTCGAATGGCAATAAATGTAGAATTTATCTCAACTTTGTTTTAACGTTGTTGTTATATCTGAAGCACGTATAATGAGTTATTCCTACGAAGTAGGCTACAGATCGCAAATTGTCCGGTAATGAGTCAGTCAGTCAGTCAGTCAGTCAAGCCATCCAAATCCTTTCGTCGGCAAAATAAGGAGAACCGTTGACATTAGAACCTTGATTTTTGGCATAAACGTGCATTAGGGCATTGTTACCAGCAAGTTCTGATCTGAAATAATTCTGATTAAAATTAGATTTATAATTAACACTTCAGTATATTGTTATAGATATACATTGTGTATGTAAACTGTAGCCTTTAACGTGTGTCCTATTTCACATCCAAACACTTCATCATTGACCACATTCAGGTCAAATTACCCACTGCTGCTAAAAATACCCTGCCATTGATCCCCTTTCCACTGTATGCCACATGGCCCTATTAAACAGAGAGTGTGTGACTTGGATTCAAGGGTTAAGACTTTGGAGGGAAATACAATTTTGACAGCAGAAATATGACCCCGCCATTTGCTGATTAGAGCGATAAAACAGGGTATAGGCTAAATGGACCCTTTTCAATGCAGTATTTCTTGGCATGGATGTGAAAATATGAGGACATACTTTGGGGGTTTTTTGTACCTCTTGAATATTGACTATATATCACACTTGGATATAATTTGAACAAAAAATTACATGTGTAAACAAAATATGTCTAAATTTCTCTTGTCATTTCAAATCTTGATCCATTTTGATTCCTTGATTAGGGGATACAGAATCACTGCCACGGAGTGTTGGTATGTCACAGCAATTCCGATTCACACAACGAAGCTGAGGTGGTTTAACGTTTATCAATGAAGAAAATCACCGATCGACCGCCATAGAATATAATGTGAAACAAGAAAACCGGAATAGTACATTCATCAGATTGCCGATGCCCAAAATGTGTTGTCTCATATATCTAGATAACAACGTGATGTAGAGACGCTATTTATTCGTCTTTGTATCGGTTATGCCCAGGAGAATGACATAGAATCATTATTATCTTGTGCATAGAAGGTGTTGGTCTTGAGTTGAATTACCGTAAACTACATAAATGCTACCTTTCTACTATAGTACTATATATAAAAATTTTTTGTATTGTTGGGAAAATAATGTGATTCAAAAAGTTGTTTTGATCCTGTACAAGGGCACTGAAAACCATTAAAGAGATGTAAATGTATTTTCACACGTAAAGCTTGAAATGTACTGAACCTATATTATTCAATCTGTTTCCTTTAATTAAAAAATTGTAAAATTAAATCGGCGATCGTTATTTATTTTGGAATGAAGGCGCATTAGGAGACTGTTACCAACAAGTTCTGAGCTGACCTACTTTTGATGAAAATTTCTGGCGATTTTTGATGAAAATCACTGGCGATTCTGACTTGGGCGGTGCCCATCTTAATATAGGCAGGATTTCAACTGGGGGTGGGGATTTCCAAGAGTTCAGTTCGCGTTCGAGTCCTAATGCCTACTGTACTTCGTAGGTCCTGTGACGTTAGTCACACTGCCATGTTTATTCGGGGACAGACAAATACGCCAGATTGTTTTAGTATTTGACAGGCACCAGTGGAAGAATCTGTCCTTTTCCCCCATCTCAACTCCGATACCCCATAGGTTTTTCTTCCGTCGCTAGGGAGCAGCATCGTCAGATTTATTTCTAGTGTGCACTCGTCGCTCCGCGTGCATCGTGGCGGTTCACTTTGTAAGTAATCGCTGATCATTTTCTTTTTAATGAGATGTTTCCATGTGTCAGAAATAGGGTATGTTTTTTCATGCTCACCTCCGTTACCTGCATTTCTAATACAATAACTGAATCTAGTGAAATTTATATTGTAGTTTATTAGAGCCTGTCTCTGCAGGTTGTCGGTACGATGAATAGGTCATTGACTGGCGCTGTACTTTTCGACATACGTTCCACTAACATAAAATGTTCTCAACTCCGTTACCCTCAACTCCGTGACCCAGGAACAGTAAACGGGGTTCGAAGCAATGGTAACGGAGCAACCTGTAACCATCTCGGTCATCTATACGCGGTAAGACTTATGGATGGCGAAGTGTATGCAAATGGGTAACGGAGTTGATAGACTACATTAATTATCAGTTATTTAAGTGACTGTGTCGAGGACACACCACACGACTTTCACCTAGAATAAATAAGATGTCATAGACATCTATCTTCAACATCCTATAGCTGAAGAGCAAAGCTGAACAGTAGGAGAGGAGAGCTATCTAAAAATTCATTTAAAAAGTTCGTTTTTTCGCGATAACTTTGGAGTTGAAAACCAAAATTTCTTCAAGGTTGGAAACGCATAATCTTATGAATTTTAGCATAATTTAGTGCTGTTTTTTCCAGCGAAACAATAAACCGTTAATTAGTTCGGAAGGCGTATATGATTGCCGCTATTATTATGCAAATGAGATAGATGACCATTTATGTTGTCATGTCAATCGATGCCCAGTTACATGTAAAGATGCGTTCATATGGTTTTGAAATTCCATTACGAAACTAATGACTCACCAGCGATGACATCTGGGAAAGTTAATAGTACCCACTGTCAATTAGAGACTGCTATATAAATTCTCTGACGGTAGCATATAGGGCCCCCAAGTCATCTCTCGAGTACTCACTTGAATCATATCAAACCCTACTTCGTTGGTTCTGTGACGTTAATCACACTGTCATGTGGAATTAAAGTTATTTTATATCATGTCAACGAACATTTTTTCATATATTTTGACATTCTGTTATCAACTCCGTTACCCTGACTCAACTCCGTTACCTGGACATAAATTACGGTTTCCGTGGCAGACGATTCAGAGTTCTTTGAAAATATATGTATGGGATATTAGCACTTTATACACACGTGTATACACTAATAAATTGAATTATGAGAGACAGCTGAATTTTATTTTAGAAAGGTTGATATGCGAGGGGGAAACCCCAAACATGGTATTGCTTTGTTATGTAATCCATAATGACCAAAATCTATAAGTAAAAAGACTTTCATTCATTGTTAAAATATGCAGTTGAGGTCTGGCTACTGGAAAATAAGGGGGTCGTGTTAATCTTCGTAGTATTCGTAAAAATGTTTATTTTTTATATCCTGGTAACCGAGTTGAGGATAAACCGGAGTTCATTCCCATCTCAGGCTTGTGTGTCTAAAAGTTTTAGACTTCCAGCTCTGCTCGGTGTTAGCCTCTATAGTCCAGTCATCAGAGCTTATGGAAATAACAAAATTTTGCAAAACCACACGAACTAGTTTTGAATAAAAATGGAACCCCAACTTTGCCCGTAGTTAGATTTTCACCCTTAAGTTTATGGATCAACGGAAACCCGACATCAGTACTATGTAAAGTAGAAAGGCCGAGTAACTGTACATTCGTGAAAAAGAATCGACGAGGCGCAAAGCGCCGAGTCGATTCTTTTTCACGAATGTACAGTTACGAGGTCTTTCTCCGACTTAAACGTTAGTCCAACGATAATGTATTTACTTCTTCGTCTTACACGAAGAATGAAATGAGCTATGTCAAACCGAACAAATTGCCATGATATAGGCCCAGGTAAATTACATGTGTGGAACCATTCGAACATGAGCTGCAAAGGTCCAAGTACGCACACTGTGTCCGATTGACGGCGTCCTACATGATGGACAGTCCATCGCATGGGAAGGAATTTACGCATACGCCTACCTGGGCTGCTGTTTATATATTCAACACAGAATGGCCGTATTGTGTAACACATCATGGTTGTTTCAGGACAAACACCAAATTTGCACACGAAACAAAACTTCCACAATCCGTTTGACTGGTCCGAAACTCTCACGTTATCGTTACAAAGATTTGTAAAAAAAAAATATATATGTAATTGATATATACGTGTCACAAACTACATTACATGAAACGCATATGAAGCAAAACATGCAGACATACAAATTACATATCCCTATGTCCATACGCATGATCTCATACCAGGCCCATAATTAACGGAATGTCTGACAGGAATTCACCTTTACCGGTACACATTTCACTTGTACCCACACATATACGTACGACAGAAAATTAATGTGTTACGATGTACAGACGCGTCATATTTTGACTGCTTAGTCTGCAATCAACTTCCAGCAGGCGATAACCAAAGATTAGACCTATATTTTAGGCCGTCGGTGTTTTAATTTATGTATATGAAAAGGCATGTAGTGTAACGCTCACAAAAAGAAATCGAATTTAGAGAAACCACAGTCCTCGACTGGACGACTCTTTCGATACCCGTATTCCACATGTCACAATAAACGTTAACATAAATAGAACACGTTTCGGAGTTAAAGGTTTATGCCATTCCTAGATGTATATGCAATTTGCACATTTATTACATTGTATTCAACATGGTATCTTTCTGGGTTGTATTTTTTTCACTCGTCTACTTTTATTTCCTACAGAACATTAGTTAATTCCACCTGTTAGTTCCGGCTGAATTGAATAAGTCCAAGTCGCTTGTTGCAGTGCTGTTTTGGTTTGTTATTTGTACATTTCAGGAGACCGACATCGAGTAATCTATTGCCCCATTTACTAGTCGTTCGTGTCTTCTTACATGCGTTACCTGACGGCCGCGTTTCGTTCCAGAAAAAGAATGTACACTTGCTGTATATTCGTGAAAAATAATGTACACTTTTAACAATAGTGTGACGTCACAACTAGCGTTTAAAGGTTATACCAAATGACTCTATACTACTTTGCATTAAAACATACCCAGTAGTGTTCCAAACAACAAATTAGTATTTTTTTCTCGAATAATGTCGTCGAAGTGGGTTTTAGGAAACGAATAGCACACATGTGGAGGAAAACGTATAGGAGCCGTGACCTCTGGTACATGACGTCACAACCTGATTACGATTGCGCCATAAACGTCATAGTC
>JAVTVY010043365.1:0-20838 GCA_036873755.1 Hanleya hanleyi | reverse complement strand
AGATAATAACAGCTATGTAATGTATGTATTGACATGGAAGTTTGCTCAAAGACAGCTTGCTACGCGCCTAATGCATAATATCTGTATTGATTTTGTCCACATGTAGGCTTGCTGGGATAATGCACATCTTTGAACACGCATTCAAAAGTATTGCTGATTCCACGTATTGGAATACCAGAGGAGATTAGTGGTGACACTGCCAGAAGAGCGATGTCTCTAATTGAATATTTCATCGTTCAAAAGGAAATTCTTCCTCAGGTAAATATATACAGGAAAATAGTACTCAATGATCGGATTGTGCTTCGAAATTGATTTTTCGGGCATAACAATGACCCGGACAGTCGCGAACTGATCATGGTGCTGTATCTCATTACTGCCATTGAAACAATATACATATACAAAAGAAAATGGATAAAATGTATGTTGTTGTCCATACACTCAAAGCAAATATCGTCAATGTTACGGTGAAATACCATAAAAATATATGGCAGTCGACAGTTGTTTACATCCTACGGCTAAACACCGTAACTCGTTTTCAAATTACGACCTAACACCGTAACTTGTATGCAAGCACAGCCGATACCGTATATTGTTTTCTTAATACAACGCAGATGATATAAAGAGGGAGACATATGGGCTTGCACCATTTGAAATGTTTTGTTCGTGATCCAGCTTCTATACACTAGCATGTAGCTGAAGGAAAATTTCACTTTAGGTCAGTTGGTATGTCCGCTCTTCGATTTGGTTTGACTGGGTTCGCTCAGATGAGGCGGTAGAGCAATTGCTTCGTAATTGAAGGGTTGGGTGTTCGAGTTTCGTGACATTCGCTTGCAAAGTAGAAAAACAGACTTTACGTCGATATCATCGTGTGCATCAATGATCATAACCGTACCATCTGAGGTTACCGTTCGTGTGAATATCCTTCAAGGGTCCTGTCGTAAATGGCAGCTGAGTTACGGATTTCCATGCACCGTAAAGTATGTGTTGATCGTTAAATTTACGGTGCAGGTTGGCAGCATCATCTGCCGGTTATTTACCGTAAATAAACAGGGAATTTGTTAGAATGTTGCTGCCTTCGAATTAAGAAAAAGGGTATCGAGATTTTACATAAGGGAGTGTTGTAACCTTAACCGACAGTTTTTTGATCGCGTTGAGCATTTATTTTTTCAGTTTAATATATTTCTATCACATCACTGGTATTTGTCCTTCAGAAACCACCGAAAAATTCGGTTCCGGAAGGAGGTGAAGCACGCAGTTTTAACCTGAATGAGAGGATTCTTTGTCACCCAGGAATCTTTGTGACACCCAGAAATTGCACCAAAGCCATTTCTACAACAAGACGACCAAAATCCGAGAAGATTCGCGATGCAATGCATGTACTGGAAACCCGAGAATTCGGAAAGATGATTTCAGTCGGTCGATGTATTTGCTTCGCGAAGAAATACCCCTTGCAGGAGGCGGAGTTAACTTCAGTTGGGATGCAGCCTGCACTTGAGTGCTCATCAGAAAGAAATATTCCAATCGGCCTATCCAGAGTATGCCACTATTATCGCCTCTGTTGGCCTTGATGCATCCCACTCACCAGATGACCGCTCTCTGGTTCATGGGCAGTAGGCTTTGTCTCGTTTGGGTAATATTATCTGTATATGCATGCTGAAGACATGTCACGATGATCAGTTCCCGTATAGTGAAGGGTTCGTCACTCCGAAAAAGCATTGCTGACGCAAACACATGGCTGATATTTCCTCCAGATAGTTCGGGCAATCAATGGCTAATGAGTTAAGGGCCAGAATTAAAAAGTTGCAATATTTCGAAATTGACTAACAGTAGAGATTTGGAACTTTTTGTATGTATTATTAAGTGTCTTCTGACTATATATGACTGCTTTTACGTAATATTTAAACGAAAAATAATTGTGCAGTAATTTGTTTTTGTCATTTTCTCCAATGGTTTGGTACACCAAATCTCAATTTTCGAGTACAAATAGCTCTCTCTATGATAACTATAAAACATTTATAGAGTTGCAGTTAACAGTAACATTCCATTTTTTCAGGCGAAAGCCATTGCACATACTGATAGAAATGTACATGAACATAGTATAAAAATATCCATTGTTAGCAAATAACTTTCCCTGGAATGGATATACTGAAGTTCTCAAAATATTTCTGGGATTCTTACTGAGTGTTCAGGCCACGCATCCACAACTCACTTTCAGGAATTTTAGTCTGAAATTCAATATCTATTCACTGAATTCTGTGACAGATACCCTGAAATTTTGGAATCGGGCTAAAATCCATGAAATTGAGTTGTGGATGTGTGGCCTGAACATTCATGAGGAATCCCTGAATCCTTTTGAGAGTGTAAACATTGTAAAGACTCATATTTAGTATTGAAATCACTATCTTAGGATTTCCCTTTATTTTAGTAGTATCTTGTACACCAAATATCGACAAGATTAAAATTATTTTTCTTGAAAATATTCTGCAATATGTGCCATGCATATATACAGTCAAACGGCCTTAATAATATTACTGAATACACATAGCCAACATCGCCGCTACCACAGGCCCGCAAAACAAGAGATTTGAGTGTGTGGGGGGGGGGGGGGGGTATTAGGGTGAAGTGTCGAAATATGGAGTCTCTATATATAACCCCATGCTTTATATAAATAAACATAAAGGTGTGAAACAGACTTTGGGTGAATCGAGAAATAAACGGTTTACCGCCAAACAAAATACATCAGCATATTCTACCTTTGCCGGGCGATTCAAAATCCAACGTAACTGTCCGTCCATCTATGAACAGTTAGATTATGGCGGGCTTCGTTCTCAATTCTGATTGGTCAGTAGCGACACGCCTTCGGCAAGAGAGGTCACGCACTGATCAGCTGTCGCGACTGACCAATCAGAATTGAGAAAGAAGCCCTCCATAATCTAACTGTTCCTAGATGAACGGACAGTTACGTTGGATTTTGAATCGCCCGGCAAAGGTAAAAAATTTCATAAATTTACTAATTTGACGACGGGAGTATATAAAGCGATACTTGTAGAATATGCTGATGTATTTTGGCTGGCGGTAAACCGTTTATTTGTCGATTCACCCAAAGTCCGTTTCACACCTTTATGTTTATCTATATAAAGCATGGGGTTATATATAGAGACCCCATATTTCGACACTTCACCCCAATACACCCACCCCCCCAAATCTCTTGTTTTGCGGGCCTGTGGTCGCTACCTAGACTATGGGTTTTATTCATTTCCCTGGAAGAGTAAGCAAATTTACATCCTGCTACACGGTTGCAATTTTCCTTCTTTTCGTTTTCATTGTTCTCCGCGAAATGAAAACTGATTTTATGAGTATCATGACGGTGAACGTTACACGGAAGATTGAAGATAACATAGACATTACTTTGAATGACCCGTGTGTCCCGGTGTAAATTTTCAGACTTCACCTAAGAAGATAATGGGACGCGCATAGCCAAGGAAGAGACGATTGTTCGGATCTTTGTTGTAGGACAAGTTTGAGATAATGCAATTTTTCAAGGGTAGTACCAAATCTGTTACATCAGCAATGGCTTTTGCTTTTAACATAGTTCATGCAATGGTCGATACTAATTACCGGAGAATAATTGAGAAGAAGACGCTTTCTTCCCGCCCGAGAGTTGATTACTCTGTCAGCCTTCCATGTGTTATATGGGAAGGATTGTTCCGTTTGGAAGAAGGCATAGCTTAAGTTACCACACTGTTGATATTTTGGAAGAAGGCGTAGCTTAAGCTACCACACTGTTGATATTTTGGAAGAAGGCACAGCTTAAGTTACCACACTGTTGTCCGTTTGGAAGAAGGCATAGCTTAAGTTACCACACTGTTGTCCGTTTGGAAGAAGGCATAGCTTAAGTTACCACACTGTTGATATTTATTCTATGATAGTCACAGTTGATACGAATGTAATGTTGCTATAGACATAATTTCATACTGATAAACGACAATAAATATATTTGGTGAAAGACATTCTACGTAATTATATATGAGCTGGTAATACCAATCTTCTGGGGGGGGGGGTATTCCAGATTGTTCAATAGATTTGTTTGAGTTGAAAGGCACTTGGTTTTGGTATAGACCCTGGTAGACCATAGAAATGGACAGTAAACGCTTGGGGAACCCATATCGCACCAAGATATGTTCTGTTATGCTTATCGAAAGATGATCGCTGAAACCGAAAACAAAATGAAACAGTCACCACCGATTGTTTTCATAAGAAAAAGCTGTATTTTGGAATACGCTACTTCAAACACAGTTGCTATTGAACAAAGTTTCATTCCTCAAATGTGTAGTCCTCTCATGAGTCATCATGCATAAACGTATGATTCGGAAATAAGCAATCAATATAATTATTATTTATCACAAACACAATAAGTCGAAAACTGGTCACAGGGTCTGCTATTGCATGCAGGGTGTTGTTATATCTTAATGTAAGTGTTGTCCGTCAAGAGTTTGAATTTAACAATCTCAATTAGCTGAAAATCCACACGCACGCACGTTGGACAATAATACACTCAATTTGATTTACAGAAATATTTATCTATTTGGAATAGTTTACATGATGTCAAGTTCAGTGAAAAATTGATTGCATAGCCCTGTATCCCTCGTTGCCATACCTGAAGTTGTATAGAGAGGGTAGTCTTAGGAATTTTTGAGAGGGAAGTGAGACTAGATGAAGTAAGGGGCTGCGCGGATGTCGTCATAAGTAGATCACGGTATCAAAGGTCACTCAAATGGCAGCATAAGTAGGTCAAAAAATCAGAGGTCAATCCAAGATAGCGGGAGGAGGGCAAAGGACAAGACACGTGTTAGTATAGAAAGGACAACGAGGTCGAATATAGGGCAGGGTCACGGGCAGCGCGAGAGGCTGCGCGGGTGACACCACCAGTAGGTCACGATTTCGAAGGTAATCCAAAATAGAAGCATACGTGGGTCAAAGGCTAAGGGTCAATCAAAGATGGCGGAACCTGGTCAAAGTTCCAGCCCAAAAGTAGTATAGAAAGTGCAAATCCGGTCGTATACTGATTCGCTGATGATGGCATAACTAGGTCACGAGGTCAACGCTCATCCAAGATGACAGCATAAGTAGGCGAATCCAAGGCGGTGGCACGAGATCAAAGGTCAATCCAAGGTGTAGTACAGAAAGTGCAAATCTAGCTGGCCGTATATGGATCGACGTACGAGCAAATTCTGCTGTTTTGTTGGATTTTCGCCAGTGAGAATCGATTATGGTGCTAGCCATTCAGGGTTTATGCAGGCTATTAAAACTAGGACTGGATCCCGGAGGATTTGAAAACGCGGAATCACGGATTTCACGCCTAAGAAGTCGGCATGGTAAAAGGCCCCGGGCTACCGTGAATATACTTGTCTATGTCTGCAAGCTGTAACGTCAGGTTCGGGTCTTCTTGGGTCGGTGCAATCAAACCCGTATTCTTTAGAAATGCTGATTTTAAGCTTAAAAACAGTGACGCCCGTGTTAACGCATTGACGCTGAGCGTCAGAACGCTTCAGGTGAGAAAGAGTGGACATGAAGCGCTGGAGTGTTCGAACGCCTGTTGAATTCCGGCGTTAAAACACGTCACCGCATCATGGGTCGACTTTAGAGTTTCCTAGGAGGTTTTTTCGTCATTTAAACTTGGCGCCTGTGTGGGGAACACAAGAAAATCTGTTTAAATGAAATCTCTTACAGATGTTTCTGAATATGACAAGAGTTTTAAGATTTTTTCTAAAAAAGTTGGAGCTGTTTGCAGGGGAACGCTCGTGTTCAGAATTTTAAAAACGTAACTTTCCCTTGCCTCAACATGATGATACAATTATGCTCTTTTCAAAAATATAGAGAAATGAGCGATTCGGGTTGAAAGTTTTAAGACAAGTGGTGACCTATGGTCTATTTCCGGCCACATCTGAACAATCTGAAAAGTACACCTTGATTGCAGGTATCAAAGCGCTCCAAAGCATTAATGGCCAACCTGGAATGCACACAATACTTGAAAAGTCAGAATTTAGATGGATTTTAGATGTTCTATGATGAGTTGCCTCCCGGTGATACTGCGACGTATTTGTCTTACGGGCTGTATGCTGAGATGTCTCGACTTAGTATACAGGTGGCGCTACGATACAAGACAGCACAATATATGGGCTGTTGAGTGGGTCACCATTTACACTTTCTATGCTACTTCTTGGCGTGACCTTTGACCTCGTGCCGCCATTTTGGGTGACCTTTGATCACATGACCTATTCCCCACTGCCCCACTCTACCGCCTCAAATCCTAATAGATTTACCCTCTCTCTACTCATTTCTCTTGAAAATATTAAATTCCTAAGTCTAACAAGTAAAACGACTCGTATTTCAGTTTCACTTCCAGAGGTCCGCATACTGGCGGAAAATTTGAAATGGGATTTGTTATCAGTCAGTACTAATGTCTGGGCCATTGCGTTTAAATCAACATTTCTAAAGTAATACGACGCAGTGGTGGTGTTGAAATTATCAATATTATGGATGGTCATTGACATAAAACAGATGAAAACTGACATCTTAGGATTGCTGATTACATCTTAACATATCGACTTGAAAAGTATAACATTCTAAATAGGAAAGCAAAAATCGCTAAAACTTATATTCGCTTCTATAATACACCGGTCCTGGAAGCAGAACTCTACCGTTACATTTTTCTTCTCTGACCCTCATCAAATCGTTACGCACGTTAACTCTATATCATCAACATCAACTTGTTTTGCCATAATATTGTCATTGGTTGAAGTGTTGTCTGCTAATCGCATCACTGTCAGAGATATATGAAATAAAATGTTTGGAACGTATTAAAAAGACTGATTGACTAGCCTTGCATTCTGCGCACCAAAATACTCGAGACATCGAATTACAACCCACACAGATAACGAATAACCACTAACAGTTGTGCATGTGAGCTTCAACAACCAACCAGATGATCTACAAGCCTATTTGTCTTCAGGCAAATGTGAAATCGTGCTTTATTTATTTATTTGATACACAGGTCAACAGACGTATGCCCAGTAACAGACCCGGAAAACGCTATATACAGTAAAACACTATATACACAGATAAGACAGTTAAACATATACATAAAAATTATGATAACATTAAGTGACATTAAAATTATATCATCAAAGCCGTTCCCCGCCGTGAAATTGTTGGGCAGTGGATATTGAAAACAAGTTCGCTCTGCCTTCCCTGTAATTGAGTTTCCCTCGGACCTGATCTAAGTTCTTCTGTCTGAGGACGAGTCCCATGTCACCTACATATTCACAACTTGCTACATGATTGAAGATCTTGAGGATGTTTTCCGCTGATGGATCTACAGCTGTTTGTGACATCAATCGAAGTATTGCTTCCAGCAAACTTGCCTCGAAATCTGACCAGCTACCTTGCTTGATCTCTTGACCTTGAGTCTTCATGAATTCGTCACTTCTTTGTCTTTTATTGGAAACCAAAAAGTGTCTATTTCGTGAACTCGTTCCTAGCAGCTGGACAGCAGATTTGCTCAATTTTGTTCCATAGTCATTTGCACATTTTACACATCGGCATTTATCACCACAACCCTGCGATGTCTTGTAGCATGGGCATCGCGTGCCATATTTACCAACTCGATTAACGCTAGTGCATGCAGTATACCCCGGGTTGTTTTTTACTTTGTCTCGTCCACACCTACATCGGTCGTGAGTGGAAACGGTAGCAGGCGATGGTTTATCTTCGTTGCTCTCATCCACTGCGATTGCGAACACCGTACTGTCGTAATGACCGGGTCCGTAATGGTTGTAGGCAACATAAAGGGGTTCTTTCCATCTCACGGTTTGTGGTATGAACGGAATCACTTCGAACGATAACATAGATGTGATGACGACTATACGGCACAACCCAACACCTTCGACATAGCTCTCACGACGAAATCACTCACTTGATTGCTAAACACGCCATCTCTTTCAAACGCTACGGCTGCTTGATTGAACTCCTCCAGTGTCATGTTGTACGTCTGTGGAAAGTAGTCTTCTGCATTGCAAAGTAATTACTTTACGAACAAGCTGCGAAGAATTTTTGCCTTCACTGGAACGGGATCGCTTGGCGTTATGTTTAGAGAGGACAAATGGGCAAAAACTCACCCCGGAGTTCACCGCCGAACAACCTGCTGACTTGACAGGCAAGTGATGTGAAAGCACAGTTTCCATCTTTCTCAACGCTTTCAAGCTGCAGGTTGAACCCACTCAATCTTGCCTGAATTCTTTGTCTAAGAGTACTTTCTTCTTCACTGCCAGAATCCAGATTACCTTCCAATCGACCACTACGGAGGCACATCAGGTTATCCGACATAAAACATGGGAAATCCCATGGGTTGGTGGTCTTTGATTTGCATTTTTCGGTGATATTCGACAGAAGTTCCTGCAGACGTAGAGCCATTGGTATGAGTAGGTCTTGGCTGGTTCACATCGTCGACTCTGTCCCAAACCACATCATCACTGACTGTCGGCTCATCAGACGGAAACAATCCGAAATGTTCTGTATATCCCTGAATTTCACATTTGATCTCTTTATCCACGAATGAAGCCATTATCAAAGGGGCGCGACAATGCAATTGTTTGCGTCGTATTTTTGCATTCGTTATGTGGAACAACAACGTTATTAAAGCAAACGCTAGCTCTACTCCTAGACGACTTGCACCTGTGACAAGGGACCTGTTCAGTAGTCTGTGGATACCCTCATTTCTCTGCGTCCCGTGGTCTACTGGTATATCACTCAAACATCCAGTTTCTATGTGGTGCTCTATATTTTGTATTTCCTTTTGGGCATCATCATTTAATAAATCCAGTTCACATGTGTGACTCCATTTCTGAACAAACTCGTTCAGCTGTTTCAAAATGATATCAGGCATCGGTGTTGGCTTCCCACGTTCCTTCCCCCGGTCATTTGGTTGTCGAAATACCAGAGAAAATTCATTTATACAGTCTTGTCGGTATTTGCAACGTTTTGATATTTTTTTCGACAAACGTTGAACAGCATGGAATAAGTCTAGCTTAACAGCTAAGCCCGGGCCAAAAACTTCCTGTAACTTTGATCTCCACTTGCAACATATATCCACCATTGCGTGTGTGAGGTGTTTACCTTGCCGCTGTAATCTGTCCCGCAATGCACACATCGCATGTCTGACTTGCGCGAAGCTCTCCCCAGAACACAAGGACCATTTAACAATTTCACCACACTCGTTCGCAACAGCAAATACATGTAGATTTCCGCTCGGCGGTTTCGAATGGTGATCTGTGATGGTGTGATTATCTGTTACAGGCGATAAACTTTGCACTTTTATCTCATTTTTATCTAGCGTTCATATAAGAAATTTACTAATGCATTCCCAGTATTATCTTCACGTTATATATATATATTCGTATTTATGAAAAGATTGAAGCATGCTGCTGGCGAAAAGTTTTGTTTTTCCTCTGCGGTACCATGGCCCCTTCAAATGTGCACGTACGGTAAGCCGTAATAGAAATACCGGAATAATGCAAATAAAAAAAAGCTGTAAAACCTTGACATGAAATTATTATTTTTTTTAGTACCAGCGTTACATCCATTGGCTATTACAGATTGGATATTTGTGCTAAATCATGTTGATTGGTGAATTAATTATTCACCAACGGCATTGTTCCATGTTGGTTATAATAACCGTTATGTTACTTCACCCCCGGCGGAGATGTAAAGCCTCGCTGACTTTTGACCTGAGAGTAGGATGATTTAAGTTGTGTTGACGTCATGTTGAGGGTGTGATGAAACCCTCATTGTCTATGGAGTTTCCATATATCCATTTGGGAACTAATCCGGAAATAATTAAGTTTCACACACACATGCGATCAATATGTTATGGGAAAATTAAACAAAATGTATGCATTAAATATGACTTTCTTTGCTCACAAACGGTGACAGTCAGTTTGCACCATAGTTGCACCATAGCTAGGGAACCATGGTTCACTATATAGTTAACTTATTTTTTTACACATTCAAAAAGATCATGGCTATCCAGACATTTGACATGGGAAAATATACCACGGCTGTACAGCAAGTCTCTACCTACCTGCCATTGTAAATTAATACCATGGTAAACCATTGTAATAACTAACCATGGTAAATTTCGCGGTTTATGCGCAACTACACAGACCGGAAGCCCATATAAATGTATCTACCGCAAGTTCTCTTTTCGGAGACGGTGAAGCAAATTGCGCAATTATACTTGAAAACGTGTGCTTCGGATGCAGGCATATTGTAGTCTTTTACAAACCGAAAGCGTATTTGTGCTTATTACAGAAAATTCGTAGTTTCGGTCGTGTCGTTATAGAGTATCCGCACATATAGTGCGAAATGATGCAAAAAAGCGGGAAATTGTAGCAAAGAACATAGCATCCATACGATTTCTCAAAATAATATGTCAGGGCGATTTGCCACAGTATAAACCAACCTAATAAAGTGCCATTTGATAGAATTGTAAATTATTTGTTTAATGATTCTCCTCTGTCACTCACAATAATCAGATCGTGATTAGCCCTTTGTCTCATGATCACAAGCTAATGATTACAATCATCTCGTCATTATGTGCTGGGGTTAAGGCGTATACTGTCTCAATGCTGTCCGAACATAAGCTAGGCATATACTTGTCACACTGTTGAGGTTTCCGACTCATCAGTTTTGAAAAAAGTTGTGTCAGCAGTCACCCATTTGCCACAAGTCAGTTTTGATTCCAGGCTATATAAACCGTGACGGCCGTGTTTAATCATATCGCAATCATTTTGCAATACAGAAAAGTCAACCAATTGTCCAGAACAAAATTCCTGACATGGAGAACCACGCCAAATTGTATACTGGTCTTGAAAAAGCAGAATCATCCTTTCAGAGAGCCTGTGAGCAGATCGTCTTTCTCAACAAACGGCTAGAAGAGTTACAGCAGCGTTACGACCAGGCAAATAGAGAGGACCGTGAATCATTCCGTTACAACCTCCGCCTACATATAGCAGCTGGGGAAGACCTCCGGAATACGTTCTATGAATACGCCTGCAACAAAGCTGACCTGGTGACAAGTCTTCGGTGTACGCTGTATGGACCAGAAGCTGTGGATGACATGCTTGAGGAGATGGAAATGGACGAGGAAAATGTCTGATCATTGAAATCTTATGATTTTGAAAGAAAACAAAAGGCTCTTTTCAGATCCACTCACTTTCTCCCGAAAGAGGACTTCAAACTAAGCACACAATTAATATATAGCATTTATACATAAATTGCCCATGCCGAACGGCTTCCCGTTCTCGTTATACATTATTTTAATCTACCACACTCACTCATTCATTCACGGAAAGAGGAAAGAAATAAAGCTTGAGCAGTTATCAAAACAACCATGGAAACCGAAAGAAACGATAGTGGTAATAATTCTACGTCATATAGACTTAATGCACATGCATGCAACACAGATATCGCAAATCTTCAAAATTCTACGTAACTTTCAGAGCGATTTGTGTATGGAAGATGGAGTCACGGAGCGCAAAGTTTGAGACAGCTTTGATTGGGTGATACTTTCTTTTGAGATAGACTGGGCCAATAGTTTTATTTGTCGTGCCTTTAATAAATATGAAATAACTTGCTGGGTAATTATGTAATAACTTATCATATTCGATTTTTTATGCGGAACTGCACAGACCGGTAGAGTCATATATAAATTGTAGCCACCGCAAGTTCGCGGTTTATGCGCAACTGCACAGACCGGAAGCCCATATAAATGTATCTACCGCAAGTTCTCTTTTCGGAGACGGTGAAGCAAATTGCGCAATTATACTTGAAAACGTGTGCTTCGGATGCAGGCATACTGTAGTCTTTTACAAACCGAAAGCGTATTTGTGCTTATTACAGAAAATTCGTAGTTCCGGTCGTGTCGTTATAGAGTATCCGCACATATAGTGCGAAATGATGCAAAAAGGCGGGAAATTGTAGCAAAGAACATAGCATCCATACGATTTCTCAAAATAATATGTCAGGGCGATTTGCCACAGTATAAACCAATCTAATAAAGTGCCATTTGATAGAATTGTAAATTATTTGTTTAATGATTCTCCTCTGTCACTCACAATAATCAGATCGTGATTAGCCCTTTGTCTCATGATCACAAGTTAATGATTACAATCATCTCGTCATTATGTGCAGGGGTTAAGGCGTATACTGTCTCAATGCTGTCCGAACATAAGCTAGGCATATACTTGTCACACTGTTGAGGTTTCCGACTCATCAGTTTTGAAAAAAGTCGTGTCAGCAGTCACTCATCTGCCACAAGTCAGTTTTGATTCCAGGCTATATAAACCGTGACGGCCGTGTTTAATCATATCGCAATCATTTTGCAATACAGAAAAGTCAACCAATTGTCCAGAACAAAATTCCTGACATGGAGAACCACGCCAAATTGTATGCTGGTCTTGAAAAAGCAGAATCATCCTTTCAGAGAGCCTGTGAGCAGATCGTCTTTCTCAACAAACGGCTAGAAGAGTTACAGCAGCGTTACGACAAGGCAAATAGAGAGGGCCGTAAATCATTCCGTTACAACCTCCGCCTACAAATAGCAGCTGGGGAAGACCTCCGGAATACGTTCTATGAATACGCCTGCAACAAAGCTGACCTGGTGACAAGTCTTCGGTGTACGCTGTATGGACCAGAAGCTGTGGATGACATGCTTGAGGAGATGGAAATGGACGAGGAAAATGTCTGATCATTGAAATCTTATGATTTTGAAAGGAAACAAAAGGCTCTTTTCAGAGCCACTCACTTTCTCCCGAAAGAGGACTTCAAACTAAGCACACAATTAATATATAGCATTTATACATAAATTGCCCATGCCAAACGGCTTCCCGTTCTCGTTACATTATTTTAATCTACCACACTCACTCATTCATTCACGAAAAGAGGAAAGAAATAAAGCTTGAGCAGTTATCAAAACAGCCATGGAAACCGAGAGAAACGATAGTGGTAATAATTCTACGTCATATAGACTTAATGCACATGCATGCAACACAGATATCGCAAATCTTCCAAATTCTACGTAACTTTCAGAGCGATTTGTGTATGGAAGATGGAGTCACGGAGCGCAAAGTTTGAGACAGTCTTGATTGGGTGATACTTTCTTTTGAGATAGATCGGGCCAATAGTTTTATTTGTCGTGCATTTAATAAATATGAAATAACTTGCTGGGTAATTATGTAATAACTTGTCATATTCGATTTTTTATGCGGAACTGCATAGACCGGTAGAGTCATATATAAATTGTAGCCACCGCAATTTCGCGGTTTATGCGCAACTACACAGACCGGAAGCCCATATAAATGTATCTACCGCAAGTTCTCTTTTCGGAGACGGTGAAGCAAATTGCGCAATTATACTTGAAAACGTGTGCTTCGGATGCAGACATATTGTAGTCTTTTACAAACCGAAAGCGTATTTGTGCTTATTACAGATAATTCGTAGTTTCGGTCGTGTCGTTATAGAGTATCCGCACATATAGTGCGAAATGATGCAAAAAGCGGGAAATTGTAGCAAAGAACATAGCATCCATACGATTTCTCAAAATAATATGTCAGGGCGATTTGCCACAGTATAAACCAACCTAATAAAGTGCCATTTGATAGAATTGTAAATTATTTGTTTAATGATTCTCCTCTGTCACTCACAATAATCAGATCGTGATTAGCCCTTTGTCTCATGATCACAAGTTAATGATTACAATCATCTCGTCATTATGTGCTGGGGTTAAGGCGTATACTGTCTCAATGCTGTCCGAACATAAGCTAGGCATATACTTGTCACACTGTTGAGGTTTCCGACTCATCAGTTTTGAAAAAAGTCGTGTCAGCAGTCACCCATTTGCCACAAGTCAGTTTTGATTCCAGGCTATATAAACCGTGACGGCCGTGTTTAATCATATCGCAATCATTTTGCAATACAGAAAAGTCAACCAATTGTCCAGAACAAAATTCCTGACATGGAGAACCACGCCAAATTGTATACTGGTCTTGAAAAAGCAGAATCATCCTTTCAGAGAGCCTGTGAGCAGATCGTCTTTCTCAACAAACGGCTAGAAGAGTTACAGCAGCGTTACGACCAGGCAAATAGAGAGGGCCGTGAATCATTCCGTTACAACCTCCGCCTACATATAGCAGCTGGGGAAGACCTCCGGAATACGTTCTATGAATACGCCTGCAACAAAGCTGACCTGGTGACAAGTCTTCGGTGTACGCTGTATGGACCAGAAGCTGTGGATGACATGCTTGAGGAGATGGAAATGGACGAGGAAAATGTCTGATCATTGAAATCTTATGATTTTGAAAGAAAACAAAAGGCTCTTTTCAGAGCCACTCACTTTCTCCCGAAAGAGGACTTCAAACTAAGCACACAATTAATATATAGCATTTATACATAAATTGCCCATGCCGAACGGCTTCCCGTTCTCGTTATACATTATTTTAATCTACCACACTCACTCATTCATTCACGGAAAGAGGAAAGAAATAAAGCTTGAGCAGTTATCAAAACAACCATGGAAACCGAGAGAAACGATAGTGGTAATAATTCTACGTCATATAGACTTAATGCACATGCATGCAACACAGATATCGCAAATCTTCAAAATTCTACGTAACTTTCAGAGCGATTTGTGTATGGAAGATGGAGTCACGGAGCGCAAAGTTTGAGACAGTCTTGATTGGGTGATATTTTCTTTTGAGATAGACTGGGCCAATAGTTTTATTTGTCGTGCCTTTAATAAATATGAAATAACTTGCTGGGTAATTATGTAATAACTTATCATATTCGATTTTTTATGCGGAACTGCACAGACCGGTAGAGTCATATATAAATTGTAGCCACCGCAAGTTCGCGGTTTATGCGCAACTGCACAGACCGGAAGCCCATATAAATGTATCTACCGCAAGTTCTCTTTTCGGAGACGGTGAAGCAAATTGCGCAATTATACTTGAAAACGTGTGCTTCGGATGCAGGCATACTGTAGTCTTTTACAAACCGAAAGCGTATTTGTGCTTATCACAGAAAATTCGTAGTTCCGGTCGTGTCGTTATAGAGTATCCGCACATATAGTGCGAAATGATGCAAAAAGGCGGGAAATTGTAGCAAAGAACATAGCATCCATACGATTTCTCAAAATAATATGTCAGGGCGATTTGCCACAGTATAAACCAATCTAATAAAGTGCCATTTGATAGAATTGTAAATTATTTGTTTAATGATTCTCCTCTGTCACTCACAATAATCAGATCGTGATTAGCCCTTTGTCTCATGATCACAAGTTAATGATTACAATCATCTCGTCATTATGTGCAGGGGTTAAGGCGTATACTGTCTCAATGCTGTCCGAACATAAGCTAGGCATATACTTGTCACACTGTTGAGGTTTCCGACTCATCAGTTTTGAAAAAAAGTCGTGTCAGCAGTCACTCATCTGCCACAAGTCAGTTTTGATTCCAGGCTATATAAACCGTGACGGCCGTGTTTAATCATATCGCAATCATTTTGCAATACAGAAAAGTCAACCAATTGTCCAGAACAAAATTCCTGACATGGAGAACCACGCCAAATTGTATGCTGGTCTTGAAAAAGCAGAATCATCCTTTCAGAGAGCCTGTGAGCAGATCGTCTTTCTCAACAAGCGGCTAGAAGAGTTACAGCAGCGTTACGACAAGGCAAATAGAGAGGGCCGTAAATCATTCCGTTACAACCTCCGCCTACAAATAGCAGCTGGGGAAGACCTCCGGAATACGTTCTATGAATACGCCTGCAACAAAGCTGACCTGGTGACAAGTCTTCGGTGTACGCTGTATGGACCAGAAGCTGTGGATGACATGCTTGAGGAGATGGAAATGGACGAGGAAAATGTCTGATCATTGAAATCTTATGATTTTGAAAAGAAACAAAAGGCTCTTTTCAGAGCCACTCACTTTCTCCCGAAAGAGGACTTCAAACTAAGCACACAATTAATATATAGCATTTATACATAAATTGCCCATGCCAAACGGCTTCCCGTTCTCGTTACATTATTTTAATCTACCACACTCACTCATTCATTCACGGAAAGAGGAAAGAAATAAAGCTTGAGCAGTTATCAAAACAGCCATGGAAACCGAGAGAAACGATAGTGGTAATAATTCTACGTCATATAGACTTAATGCACATGCATGCAACACAGATATCGCAAATCTTCCAAATTCTACGTAACTTTCAGAGCGATTTGTGTATGGAAGATGGAGTCACGGAGCGCAAAGTTTGAGACAGTCTTGATTGGGTGATACTTTCTTTTGAGATAGATCGGGCCAATAGTTTTATTTGTCGTGCATTTAATAAATATGAAATAACTTGCTGGGTAATTATGTAATAACTTGTCATATTCGATTTTTTATGCGGAACTGCATAGACCGGTAGAGTCATATATAAATTGTAGCCACCGCAATTTCGCGGTTTATGCGCAACTACACAGACCGGAAGCCCATATAAATGTATCTACCGCAAGTTCTCTTTTCGGAGACGGTGAAGCAAATTGCGCAATTATACTTGAAAACGTGTGCTTCGGATGCAGACATATTGTAGTCTTTTACAAACCGAAAGCGTATTTGTGCTTATTACAGATAATTCGTAGTTTCGGTCGTGTCGTTATAGAGTATCCGCACATATAGTGCGAAATGATGCAAAAAAGCGGGAAATTGTAGCAAAGAACATAGCATCCATACGATTTCTCAAAATAATATGTCAGGGCGATTTGCTACAGTATAAACCAATCTAATAAAGTGCCATTTGATAGAATTGTAAATTATTTGTTTAATGATTCTCCTCTGCCACTCACAATAATCAGATCGTGATTAGCCCTTTGTCTCATGATCACAAGTTAATGATTACAATCATCAGGGGTTAAGGCGTATACTGTCTCAATGCTGTCCGAACATAAGCTAGGCATATACTTGTCACACTGTTGAGGTTTCCGACTCATCAGTTTTGAAAAAAAAGTCGTGTCAGCAGTCACTCATCTGCCACAAGTCAGTTTTGATTCCAGGCTATATAAACCGTGACGGCCGTGTTTAATCATATCGCAATCATTTTTGCAATACAGAAAAGTCAACCAATTGTCCAGAACAAAATTCCTGACATGGAGAACCACGCCAAATTGTATGCTGGTCTTGAAAAAGCCGAATCATCCTTTCAGAGAGCCTGTGAGCAGATCGTCTTTCTCAACAAACGGCTAGAAGAGTTACAGCAGCGTTACGACAAGGCAAATAGAGAGGGCCGTAAATCATTCCGTTACAACCTCCGCCTACAAATAGCAGCTGGGGAAGGCCTCTGGAAAACGTTCTATGAATACGCCTGCAACAAAGCTGACCTGGTGACAAGTCTTCGGTGTACGCTGTATGGACCAGAAGCTGTAGATGACATGCTTGAGGAGATGGAAATGGACGAGGAAAATGTCTGATCATTGAAATCTTATGATTTTGAAAGAAAACAAAAGGCTCTTTTCAGAGCCACTCACTTTCTCACGAAAGAGGACTTCAAACTAAGCACACAATTAATATATAGCATTTATACATAAATTGCCCATGCCGAACGGCTTCCCGTTCTCGTTATACATTATTTTAATCTACCACCCTCACTCATTCATTCACGGAAAGACGAAAGAAATAAAGCTTGAGCAGTTATCAAAACAACCATGGAAACCGAGAAAAACGATAGTGGTAATAATTCTACGTCATATAGACTTAATGCACATGCATGCAACACAGATATCGCAAATCTTCCAAATTCTACGTAACTTTCAGAGCGATTTGTGTATGGAAGATGGAGTCACGGAGCGCAAAGTTTGAGACAGTCTTGATTGGGTGATACTTTCTTTTGAGATAGATCGGGCCAATAGTTTTATTTGTCGTGCATTTAATAGTATGAAATAACTTGCTGGGTAATTATGTAATAACTTGTCATATTCTATTTTTTATGCGGAACTGCACAGACCGGTAGAGTCATATATAAATTGTAGCCACCGCAAGTTCGCGGTTTATGCGCAACTGCACAGACCGGAAGCCCATATAAATGTATCTACCGCAAGTTCTCTTTTCGGACACGGTGAAGCAAATTGCGCAATTATACTTGAAAACGTGTGCTTCGGATGCGGGCATACTGTAGTCTTTTACAAACCGAAAGCGTATTTGTGCTTATTACAGAAAATTCGTAGTTTCGGTCGTGTCGTTATAGAGTATCCGCACATATAGTGCGAAATGATACAAAAAAGCGGGAAATTGTAGCAAAGAACATAGCATCCATACGATTTCTCAAAATAATATGTCAGGGCGATTTGCCACAGTATAAACCAACCTAATAAAGTGCCATTTGATAGAATTGTAAATTATTTGTTTAATGATTCTCTTCTGTCACTCACAATAATCAGATCGTGATTAGCCCTTTGTCTCATGATCACAAGTTAATGATTACAATCATCTCGTCATTATGTGCTGGGTAAGGCGTATACTGTCTCAATGCTGTCCGAACATAAGCTAGGCACATACTTGTCACACTGTTGAGGTTTCCGACTCATCAGTTTTGAAAAAAAGTCGTGTCAGCAGTCACTCATCTGCCACAAGTCAGTTTTGATTCCACGCTATATAAACCGTGACGGCCGTGTTTAATCATATCGCAATCATTTTGCAATACAGAAAAGTCAACCAATTCTCCAGAACAAAATTCCTGACATGGAGAACCACGCCAAATTGTATACTGGTCTTGAAAAAGCAGAATCATCCTTTCAGAGAGCCTGTGAGCAGATCGTCTTTCTCAACAAACGGCTAGAAGAGTTACAGCAGCGTTACGACCAGGCAAATAGAGAGGGCCGTGAATCATTCCGTTACAACCTCCGCCTGCATATAGCAGCTGGGGAAGACCTCCGGAATACGTTTTATGAATACGCCTGCAACAAAGCTGACCAGGTGACAAGTCTTCGGTGTACGCTGTATGGACCAGAAGCTGTGGATGACATGCTTGAGGAGATGGAAATGGACGAGGAAAATGTCTGATCATTGAAATCTTATGATTTTGAAAGAAAACAAAAGGCTCTTTTCAGATCCACTCACTTTCTCCCGAAAGAGGACTTCAAACTAAGCACACAATTAATATATAACATTTATACATAAATTGCCCATGCCGAACGGCTTCCCGTTCTCGTTATACATTATTTTAATCTACCACACTCACTCATTCATTCACGGAAAGAGGAAAGAAATAAAGCTTGAGCAGTTATCAAAACAACCATGGAAACCGAGTCATATCATCAGTTTTGAAAAAAGTCGTATCAGCAGTCACTCATCTGCCACAAGTCAGTTTTGATTCCAGGCTATATAAACCGTGACGGCCGTGTTTAATCATATCGCAATCATTTTGCTATACAGAAAAGTCAACCAATTGTCCAGAACAAAATTCCTGACATGGAGAACCACGCCAAATTGTGTGCTGGTCTTGAAAAAGCAGAATCATCCTTTCAGAGAGCCTGTGAGCAGATCGTCTTTCTCAACAAACGGCTAGAAGAGTTACAGCAGCGTTACGACCAGGCAAATAGAGAGGGCCGTGAATCATTCCGTTACAACCTCCGCCTACATATAGCAGCTGGGGAAGACCTCCGGAATACGTTCTATGAATACGCCTGCAACAAAGCTGACCTGGTGGCAAGTCTTCGGTGTACGCTGTATGGACCAGAAGCTGTGGATGACATGCTTGAGGAGATGGAAATGGACAAGGAAAATGTCTGATCATTGAAATCTTATGATTTTGAAAGAAAACAAAAGGCTCTTTTCAGATCCACTCACTTTCTCCCGAAAGAGGACTTCAAACTAAGCACACCATCAATATATAGCATTTATACATAAATTGCCCATGCCGGCTTCCCGTTCTCGTTATACATTATTTTAATCTACCACACTCACTCATTCATTCACGGAAAGAGGAAAGAAATAAAGCTTGAGCAGTTATCAAAACAACCATGGAAACCGAGCGAAACGATAGTGGTAATAATTCTACGTCATATAGACTTAATGCACATGCATGCAACACAGATATCGCAAATCTTCCAAATTCTACGTAACTTTCAGAGCGATTTGTGTATAGAAGATGGAGTCACGGAGCGCAAAGTTTGAGACAGTCTTGATTGGGTGATATTTTCTTTTGAGATAGACCGGGCCAATAGTTTTATTTGTCGTGCCTTTAATAAACATGAAATAAATTGCTGGGTAATTATGTAATAACTTATCATATTCGATTTTTTATGCGGAACTGCACAGACCGGTAGAGTCATATATAAATTGTAGCCACCGCAAGTTCGCGGTTGATGCGCAACTGCACAGACCGGTAGCCCATATAAATGTATCTACCGCAAGTTCTCTTTTCGGAGACGGTGAAGCAAATTGCGCAATTATACTTGAAAACGTGTGCTTCGGATGCAGGCATATTGTATTCTTTTACAAACCGAAGGCGTATTTGTGCTTATTACAGAAAATTCGTAGTTTCGGTCGTGTCGTTATAGAGTATCCGCACATATAGTGCGAAATGATGCCAAAAAGCGAGAAATTGTAGCAAAGAACACAGCATCCATACGATTTCTCAAAATAATTTGTCAGGGCGATTTGCCACAGTATAAACCAACCTAATAAAGTGCCATTTGATAGAATTGTAAATTGTTTGTTTAATGATTCTCCTCTGTCACTCACAATAATC
>JAVTVY010043364.1:0-22168 GCA_036873755.1 Hanleya hanleyi | reverse complement strand
GTCCCCCTCAAATTCTTTGAAATTAAAATTCCACCAGGTTTGACCCCATGAGAATTTTTGTTGGCTTTTTGTTTATTGATATTTGTGATATCATTCAGTTGACTAGTTGATTTGCTTTAAATCAGTACATGGTATTTTGCCAGTAGGATTGGCCCATGCCTCACTATGCAGATGGAAGTGTGAAAGTGTGGCTGTGAATTGGGGCCATTTTCAGCTTACGAGCACATGGCATACTTTACGGTGTAAAATCGAGCTTGAAAACCGCGTGGTCGACACCTTATTTTCTTTGCCAATTTTTGTTGGTCCTTGGACTGGGCACACTGTCGGTGAGTTTCAGGACAATTGAATAACAAGTTTTTTCTTTGGTGGAGGGGGAATATTACCCATTTTGGACCAATTTTAGAGGATTTCCTGAAGTTTGAAGCAAGTTCAGTATGGGTTATGGGGACCCTGATTTTCGTCAACAAGGCTTACATCTGTTTCGGCTTTATGTCAAGAGCCTACTCTTTCAGAAAATATATAGTTCTATGGGGGTTCTCTAATAACACGGTTGCTGTTTAGCATAAAATAAATCTGCCTACTGTTTAATTTCAGATGCCATGGCCCTTCTGTAGACTGCAACCTTGGTCCGAATGCGTCCTGGGAGGTGTCATTTTGTAGCTCTCGGGGTGTAGACCCCGATTTGGGGGCTGTTCACAGCATCTGTGACGTCATTGGTGACGTCATCAGTACGAGTAGTAGCGAAAGTGTGCATTTTGGGGCAGTGAAGGAAGGTATTAGGGGTAGGGATGCTTCATCCTCAGTCCGAATGCGTCGTGTGGGGTGTCATCTTGTAGTTTGAGGGCGGTTCACGTCACCTGTGACGTCATCGGTGACGTCATCAGTACGAGTAGTAAGTAAAGTGGGTATTTTGGGGCAGTGAAAGGAAGGTATTTGGTGTAGAGATGGTCCATCCTTGGTCCGAATGCGTCCTGGGAGGTGTCATTTTGTAGCTCTCGGGGTGTAGACCCCGATTTGGAGGCTGTTCACAGCATCTGTGACGTCATTGGTGACGTCATCAGTACGAGTAGTAGCGAAAGTGTGCATTTTGGGGCAGTGAAGGAAGGTATTTGGGGTAGGGATGCTTCATCCTCAGTCCGAATGTGTCGTGTGGGGTGTCATCTTGTAGTTTTCGGCGTGCAGACCTCGATTTGAGGGCTATCCACAGCATCTGTGACGTCATTGGTGACGTCATCAGTAGGAGTAGTAACGAAAGTGAGCATTTTGGGGCAGTGAAGGAAGGTATTTGGTGTAGAGATGGACCATCCTTGGTCCGAATGCGCGCGCGGTGTAAAGGTTTCCACCGCGGTGGAAACCTTTGCGCGCCGGGGGTCAGCTCTGAGCTCCACAGGCTTTGAGCTCCAAGAGCTCCGATCCAAGAAACACACTCGCAAGCACACACATACACACAGAGGCATACATACACACACACATACACACGCTGCGCATGCCTGCGATGACGTCATTTCCGAGCTCTGAGCTCCGGTATAACACAGCACAGATATGGTATAATAGAGGGCAAAAATTGTATAATACAGAACATATGTTGTATAATACAGGACATGTATGGTACAATACAGGACAGATATCGTATAATACTACACAGATTTTATATAATACAGGACATATACTGTATAATACAGCACAGATTTTGTATAATACAGAACTTATATTGTATAATAGAGGACAAACATGGTACCATACAGGATAGATCTGGTAAAATACAGAACAGATATGGTATAACACAGAACAGATATGGTATAATACAGCACGGATATGGTATAATTCAAGACAGATATGGTATAATACAGCCCAGATTTGGTATAATGCAGGACAGATATTGTATAATACAGCACAGATATGTTATAATTCAGGACAGATATGGTATAGTACAGCACAGATTTGGTATAATGCAGGGCAGATATGGTATAATACAGCACATATATATGGTATAATGCATGACAGATATGACATAATAGAGGACAAACATTGTATAATACAAGACAGATATGGTATAATACAGGACATATATGGTACAATACAGGACAGATACTGTATAATACAGTACAGACACGGGATAATACAGCCCATATATGGTATATTGAATGACAGATATGGTATAATACAGGACAGATACTGTATAATACAGCACAGATATGGTACAACACAGGACATATATGATACAATACAGCACAGATATGGCATAATACATCACAGATATGGTATAATACAGCACAGATATGGTATAATACCGCACATATTTGGTATAATGCAGGACAGATATGGTATAATACAGCACAGATATTAGGTATAATGCATCTCAGATATGGTATATTAGAGGACAAACATTGTATAATACAGGACAGATATGGTATAATACAGGTCATATATGGTACAATACAGGACAGATACTGTAAAATACAGCACAGATATGGTATAACACAGGACATATATGATACAATACAGCACAGATATGGTATAATAATACAGGACAGATATTGTATAATACATCACATATGGTATAATACAGCACAGATATGGTATAATAGAGGGCAAATATTGTATAATACTGCACAGATTTTATATAATACAGGACATATACTGTATAATACAGCACAGATTTTGTATAATACAGAACTTATATTGTATAATAGAGGACAAACATGGTACATACAGGATAGATTTGGTAAAATACAGAACGGATATTGTATAACACAGAACAGATATGGTATAATACAGCACAGATATGGTATAATTCAAGACAGATATGGTATAATACAGCACAGATTTGGTATAATGCAGGACAGATATTGTATAATAAAGCACAGATATGTTATAATTCAGGACAGATATGGTATAGTACAGAACAGATTTGGTATAATGCAGGACAGATATGATACAATAGAGGACAAACATTGTATAATACAAGACAGATATGGTATAATACAGGACATATATGGTACAATACAGGACAGATACTGTATAATACAGTACAGACACGGGATAATACAGCACAGATATGGTATAATACCGCACATATTTGGTATAATGCAGGACAGATATGGTATAATACAGCACAGATATATGGTATAATGCATCTCAGATATGGTATATTAGAGGACAAACATTGTATAATACAGGACAGATATGGTATAATACAGGTCATATATGGTACAATACAGGCCAGATACTGTAAAATACAACACAGATATGGTATAACACAGGACATATATGATACAATACAGCACAGATATGGTATAATACAGGACAGATATTGTATAATACATCACATATGGTATAATACAGCACAGACTTTGTATAATACAGAACTTATATTGTATAATAGAGGACAAACATGGTACCATACAGGATAGATTTGGTAAAATACAGAACGGATATTGTATAACACAGAACAGATATGGTATAATACAGCACAGATATGGTATAATTCAAGACAGATATGGTATAATACAGCACAGATTTGGTATAATGCAGGACAGATATTGTATAATAAAGTACAGATATGTTATATTTCAGGACAGATATGGTATAGTACAGCACAGATTTGGTATAATGCAGGACAGATATGGTATAATACAGCACATATATATGGTATGATGCATGACAGATATGATACAATAGAGGACAAACATTGTATAATACAAGACATATGGTATAATACAGGACATATATGGTACAATACAGGACAGATACTGTATAATACAGTACAGACACGGGATAATACAGCACAGATATGGTATAATACCGCACATATTTGGTATACTGCAGGACAGATATGGTATAATACAGCACAGATATAATGCATCTCAGATATGGTATATTAGAGGACAAACAGTGTATAATACAGGTCAAAGAACTTCATGTGTCATCCTTGTTGTTGTTGTTGTTGCTGTTGTTGTTCTCTCTCCGGTCTATATCATGGCGTTATGTTAGAGTGTTAAGGTGTAACGACGGGCGTTGACAGGCATCACTGCATTTCGAAGAATTAGTGACAATTCCATGGAATATCAGAGCTTCTGAGCTATTTCACCAGGGCATTGAAGCATTCAGAATGGCGTTGGTGGGTGTTGCTACAAGATGACACCTCACACGACGCATTCGCACCGCGGATGGTCCATGTCTACACCAAGTAACAACCTTCACTGCTAAAAATGCCCACTTTCGCTACTACTCGTACTGATGACGTCACCAATGACGTCACAGATGCTGTGGCTATCCCTCAAATTGGGGTTCTACACCCCGAGAGCTACAACATGACACCTCCCATGACGCATTCGGACCAAGGATGGTCCATCTCTACACCAAATACCATCCTTCACTGCCCCAAAATGCTCACTTTCGCTACTACTCCTACTGATGACGTCACCAATGACGTCACAGATGCTGTGGACAACCCTCAAATCGAGGTCTGCACGCCGAAAACTACAAGATGACACCCCACACGACGCATTCGGACTGAGGATGAAGCATCCCTACCCCAAATACCTTCCTTCACTGCCCCAAAATGCACACTTTCGCTACTACTCGTACTGATGACGTCACCAATGACGTCACAGACGCTGTGAACAGCCCCCAAATCGGGGTCTACACCCCGAGAGCTACAAAATGACACCTCCCAGGACGCATTCGGACCAAGGATGGACCATCTCTACACCAAATACCTTCCTTTCACTGCCCCAAAATACCCACTTTACTTACTACTCGTACTGATGACGTCACCGATGACGTCACAGGTGACGTGAACAGCCCTCAAATCAGGGTCTACACCCCGAGAGCTACAAGATGACACCTTCCAGGACGCATTCGAATCGTGAATAGCCCATCTCGACCCCAAATACCTTCATGTACTGCCCCAAAATGGTCACTTTACTTACTACAACCAACTGCGCATGCGCAGATTAACGCGACTTGCACTTAAAAACACACCATTCTGACTCTAACCCACACAAGCTTCACTTTGACACCTTCCACGACCCATTCGGATCCATAGGGGTCCATCTCTACCCCAAACACACACCCACATACCCCTCAAAATGCCTGATTTCTCTACTACGGCCAGACTGCGCATGCGCATATTGACGCGACATGCATTTAAAAACACGCCATTCTGACTCTACCCCACACAAGCTTCACATTGCTACCTCACACGACCCATTCGAACCGTGAATAGCCCATCTCTAACCCAAACACACACCCACATACCCCCAGAATGCCTACTTACTATAATACGGGCCAGGCTGCGCATGCGCAGACTATTGAACACGGACGAACCATTAGTGTAGTCAAGTGCTCCTCCACGAGAGCTTCAAAATAAGACCTCACTCGACCCCATTGGACCATTAGGGAGTCACCTAGACTCCAACATGTCCACCCCGTATGGCCCTATACACCCATAGCCATGCAGTATAGGCCTATGGGCCTACCCAGGCCTCGGTGACTTTTTTCAAAAATTTCACCGATTCGCTCCGGGACACTTCCTATCGTGTTCTAAATGACGAGACGTGAAAAACAAATCCAAACAACCCTACCGCAAATGTATAGAAGTAGATTTCCCAGGGGGACAAACATTGATCCTATACCCTCAGTATGGGACTATATGGGTCTCGGTGACTTTTTTCAAAAATTTCACCGATTCGTGCCGGGACACTTCCTATCATGTTCTAAATGACGAGACTAAGAAAACGAGACCCCACAACCCTACCGCAAATGTATAGAAGTACGTTTCCCAGGGGACAAACATTGATCCTTTACCCCCAGTATGGGACTATATGGGGCTATATCGTACTTTTTCAAAAATTTCACCGATTCGTGCCGGGACACTTCCTATCATGTTCTAAATGACGAGACGTGAAAAACAAATCCAAACAACCCTACCGCAAATGTATAGAAGTACGTTTCCCAGGGGGACAAACATTGATCCTATACCCCCAGTATGGGACTATATGGGGCTATATCGTACTTTTTCAAAAATTTCACCGATTCGCTGCGGGATACTTCCTATCATGTTTGTCTTGACTAGACTAAGAAAACGAGACCCCACAACCTATACCGCAAATGTCGACAAGTAGGTTTCCCAGGATGGTCCTATACCCCCCATACCCCATATAGGCATTTTCACGTAATTTAGGATAAAGTCCGTGTTCCGTATTTTTTCAGCAAAAATTTTACATGCACCCACCCATGCTTGAAATATACTTCACTTTGATACCTCATACAACTCCATCGACCCATTAGGGGCACCCCTAGCTCCAAAACGTCTAGCAGGACCCATACAAGGTCCAGTTTTCGACACTAGGTGACCACATCCCGACGAAATGGCCAGTTTTCGACACCGGGTGTGGCGCCATCTTGAACATACGTGCCGCCATCTTGGGTATGGCCCATAATGCACCGGGTCAAAATACTCGCTTCTGATTGGCTGAGAGCTCTGTGACGGATTTAAATAACTCGCTTCTGATTGGACGAGAGCTCCGCATTGCGTCTGCGCATGCGCAGAATGATATTCCTACCTCACTCGACCCCATTGGACCCTTAGTGGCTTCCCTAGATGCCAAAACGGCTATTTTCATACCCTTTGGCCACCGCGCATGTGCAGAATGCCGATATTTCAACCCCACACCCAGCCCATTAGATGCCCCTTCATGAATGCTTCACATTGATACCTCATATGACCCCATTGGACCATTAGGGGCTCCCCTAGCTCCAACACGTCTATTTCCATACCCTTCGGCCACCGCGCATGCGCAGAATGCCGATAGTTCAACCCGCTAGTCCAGTGAGATGCCCCTTCACGAAGGCTTCACTTTGATACCTCACTCGACCCCATTGGACCATTCGTGGCTCCCCTAGCTCCAAAACGTCTAGCGGGACCCATACAGGGTCAGTTTTCGACACTAGGTGACCACATCCCGACAAAATGGCCAGTTTTCGACACCGGATGTGCCGCCATCTTGAACACACGTGCCGCCATCTTGGATATGTCCCATAATGCACCGGGTCAAAATACTCGCTTCTGATTGGACGAGAGCTCCGTGGCGGATTTGAAATACTCGCTTCTGATTGGACGAGAGCTCCGCATTGCATCTGTGCATGCGCAGAATGATATTCCTACCGCACACCCAACCCATCAGATGCCCCTTCACCTAGGCTTCACTTGGATACCTCACTCGACCCCATTGCACCATTAGGGGATCCCCTACATGTCAACACGGCTATTTTCATACCCTTGGGCCACCGCGCATGCGCAGAATGCCGATATTTCAACCCCACACCCAGTCCATTAGATGCCCCTTCACGAATGCTTCACTTTGATACCTCATATGACCCCATTGGACTATTAGTGGCTCCCCTAGCTCCAACACGTCTATTTTCATACCCTTGGGCCACCGCGCATGCGCATAATGACCCTAATTCAACCCCACACCCAGCCCATCAGATGCCCCTTCACGAATGCTTCACTTTGATACCTCACTCGACCCCATCGGACCATTAGGGACTCCCCTAGCTCCAACACGGCTATTGTCATACCCTTCGGCCACCGCGCATGCGCAGAAGTCCGATATGTCAACCTCACACCCAGCCCATTAGATGCCCCTTCACATAAGCTTCACTTTGATACCTCACTCGACCCCATCGGACCATTTTATCTAGGGACTACTTTTTCTCCGCGGAAGCTTTTTCCCGAGACCGAATCACCGCCAAAACCGCGGCCAGATCGCATCACCGCGGATGAATACATCCCCTTCAACAATTGGAACTCTCCTGTGCTGGAGGTAGCTTTTGGTCCTTCTGCCGGAACTATACTGCACTTGACCTCACCTCCACAATCCCGCCCCAAATGACCTCTACATCCGGGTGAAAGTTAACTCGAAACCCGTTAACCCTACTACTGTGGCTGCACCAGACTATTATAATACGCTACACGTGCTGTTACAGGTAGCAAAGATTTAATTTTATTCTTTAGAAATAATTTAGTTTTCAGCTTTTTTCAAAGTTGATTAACATGGTTATTCCAGCTTAAATTGCTATCAAAATGAGCCCCAAGCAGTTTGTGAGATTCGACCTGGGTCACTGGAACATTGTCAATTTTGATAACGAAAAATTCTTTGTTTTGTTTATATTTGGTACTACTAGCCAGTAGCATGCATTCAGTTTTTTGAGAGTTCAATACCATTTTGTCCTCCCAGACCCAGTTCGATACAGGTATCACTGCTGAATTTAACTTGTTACACAAACCAGCGACATCTTTATCTGACACATATTGTGTGTAGTCATCAGCGAGATCTGCCAGGTGAGTGGATGAAGGGATGAGACGTTCCACGCCATATATTTAGGTAATGCGTTAAAAATTGAATCTAAATAGCGAATGGATTCACAATCTCCTTCCTCAAACTGGAATACAGTCCTATGTGTTTATATACATTAGGCTGCAACATATATGCCCTTGCACCAGTATCACGTCGGAATTTGTCCAAAGCCGAGTCTTTTGCAAACCCGCTTCTGCATCTGATTTTCGAAAGGTAAGCGACTACTTTAAAGCCACCATTTCGCGGATAAAGGATGGCCTGCGTACAACAAGATGCGGTAGGTGTAAGAAGATACAACTGCTCTGATATACGGCGCAGTTCTAGCAAATTTTGTCTTCCAATACAAATGGCTGCGAGCATAACAAAGCAAGCAAAAAACATCCACGTCATGTAGAAATTGTTCTGGTACCGGTACTTCGCAGTACATGACGCAGTGAATAGTCTGTAAATGTATGAAAGTAGTGCACCGAATAACACACCAGTTGCAAAGAGTTCCGGAATCCTCTCATACTCTAAACTGTAATAGCCCAGAAGTCTCTCTGGATGATAGAGTTTCAAATAGACAATTTCAGAAGAAGACCCTCCATATTCATTTCGCGTGAGATGTCTTCCCAAACGGAAGTCTATCACGTGATTCAAAATGCTGATGAAATTATCCAATGGCAATGCGTCATCTTCCACCAGAAGCACGTGATCTGCGTTCTTGTTCAACGTCTGATTCAGGCAATATACATAGTCTTCTTTCTCCTTTTCGAAGATGTCGACATTTTTTATTCTTCCTGTGGGCTTTATATTTGGAAATCTTTGAAAAGCGGGGAAAACAGAGGAGAGCTTTTGAAATTCAATATAAGTCAGCGGATCAGAATCCACATTGCATAAAAACATTTGATAACGTTTCCGTTTCGCATAAGAAAGAACCTCGAGATATTTGCCAACAACTTGAGTTAAATAATTTGGCTCAAACAAATCAATCTTGTGCCTATTTCTGGAAACTGTGACGATCGTAATTGCGACGTCAATTTTCCATGAAACTTCAGGAGGTTTGCTGAGATATCCTTGTTTTCTCGACCAGAAAGATCGGTTGTAAGACTGGATGACTTGTAGCGCCCCCTTCAGGCGATGATTATTTTCTGTCAACATATGAGTTACCTCCTCCTTTTTAGATCTTAGCCGTCTGTGATACAAGGAATGCCGCAGATTGGAACATAGGAAAGGCAGGACAAAGAAGAATGTGACAAAAGACAAGATGCCCAGATGTTTAGCGAAAGGTGTAAATCTTCCGCCATCTTGTCGAAAAATATGCATAGGAGACGTCTGAAACATCATAGTCCTCGTCGACAGCAGCGCCGCATCGGAGGTAACGTTCTGTAAACAAAAGCACAATTTAAATTTCAATATCACTAGATTGCAGATAAATATGCGGCTCTGGTTCTTGTCAATTTATAATTATTTGAACGACTGCCTTACTGACATGTTTACCAGCGAACCAAAAATTGATGGCTACCATACCGCCCTTTCCAGTTACACGATCCAGTTAAGCGATTCTATTCTGGTAGTAATATTTAATCAACCTTTTGCACATTGTTGAAAGACAAAGAAGAGCCTGTCTCTGCAGTGGCCCGTGACTTTCGCTGATCAGCTACTGGTTCGTGTAATTTCAATTTATATATTACCAGTATTCAAAGAAAGTGCCATTATGCTTAGAATATTGTTTAATTTGGCAAATATTACATGAAAATATGCCAGCCATGACCTGTTCAAAATATTGCCCTCGGTTATAAGATAGTGCGAAGTAAAATTATAAGAACCAATAGCTGATCAGCTGAAGTGACGGCTCAGTGCATAGACATGCTCTTCTTTCTTCTCTCAATAAAGTACACAAGGCGGAATCGGCATATCAATGCGAGCATATTATTTCTCCCTAACTGACCCAACTATGCTGGGTTAGTAGGTCTTGGAGAATTGGTTTTTCTAAGACATTCGGAATTTGATCGAGTGCAGAGCAAGCTAAATCAACCAAAAATCTTAGTATGTTTAATTAAATGTATATCGTCACCAAAATATATAACGACCAGGAACACATTTAAACTTAAGCAGATTTTTCTGTATTTCTTCATTTCTCCTTATGCGAAACCGGGACCTCTGGTGACGTTTCGTTTCGCCCAGTTCTATCTCGATCGAAACGTCCCGGTTTTCGAGATGAATATGAAATTCATCGGTAATCTCGAAGAGGGTCAAGGTTTCAATGAACTGTGTTTTATTATCATTAATTTGACAGTTTCTGAGCTTCTCGCGCGATCAGATTTTCGTGCGTGTAAGATGTTTTGTGATCGCTCATCGAATGAGCAAAACTCGCGAACCAAAATAGAATTATATCAATAAAGTTTATAATACTCTCTACCCGTAAATTTTAAAATATTAGCATCCTTTGCGCTGATTGGTAAAAAGTTTATTTCTGTGATCTATAATGATAGAAAAATGAACATGAAATATGTTTATGTTTTAAGAATATCAGTAGTATAGAAAGGTGATTTGACCGCGCATTGAGTGCACTTTGGGACCTCTGGCCGCACTGCCCGAGTATGGAGGGTGACGGTTATGACGTCACGTGGCGTGACGTGGCGATGACATCACGGATGACGTCACTTCTAGCGATATCACTTCCGGGTCAAGGGCGCTTCCGGGTCAAAGGGCATTTCCGGGTCAAAGGTCACTTCCGGTCACGTGACGGCTCAGCAGGAGTGTTCTGTCCCTAAAGAAGACCGTACGCTGCAATTATTTCAATGTTAAACCTAATGGGGAACCTACTCATGGACATCTGCGGTATAGGGTGTGGACCCTTGTTTTCGATGGTAGGGTTCTCGAGACCATGGAGTGACTTTCGATGAAAAGTTACCGTGCGCATGCGCACTGGGCAAGTAGCGCTGGGATGGACATTTTGGGGTCGAGATGCAGTGAGTGAGTGAGTGAATAGGGTTTAACGTCGTTTTCAACATTTTTTCAGCTATATCACGACGGGGAAGGGAAGGGAGGGGAGGGGGAGGGGCAGGGGTACCTACTTGTCACAGAGCAGATCTAATGCTGCCATTTTATAGTGCTGTCCCACTGAAATATCATGCCGTAGGCAGACATGACACCCCACTCAGTCACATTATACTGGCACCGAGCGAACCAGTCCTTGTTCTATCCTCTTAATGCTGAGCGTAAGCGAGGGAGCAACAAGTTCCATTTTTCAAGTCTTAGGTATGACCCGGCCTGGGATCGAACCCAGTACCTACCGCTTACGAGGCCAACACTCTAACCATTAGACCACCGCAGTGCGGTCGGGGTCGAGATGGCCCACTATTGGTCCGATTGGGTGGTGTGAAGTATCAGCTTGAAGCACTCGTGGAGGACCATCCGACTAGTTGAGTATGGAATAGAAGTTACGTAATGGCGCGCATGCGCTGACAGGGAATTGTGGGAAAAGGGAACTGGACTGGACGTTTGGGGGCCTGGGTGGGCCAATATTGGCCCGATTGGACAGTGAGAGATATCAAAGTGAAGCTCTCGTGGAGTACCGTTAAACTGGATGAGAGGGGAGTAAAAGTAGCGCAGTGGTGCACATGCGCAGAGAGGGAATTGTGCGAAAAGTGCAATGGAATGGACGTTTTGGGGTCGAGGTGTGCCCATAGTTGGCGTACTGGGTTGGGAGAGGATACTCATGTGAAGAGCTCTTCCAGTTTTATCAAGTCATGAGTGCGTGCATGTTTTCAAAAAAGGGCTTTAAACCTGGGGAGTCATAGAAATAGGAATGCTGTTGTTTTTGAGATTGTGTCGTCTCTCAATTTCGGGGAAGTTAAAATAAAGGGAGGAATCCAGTTGCCCTCAGTAGTAGAGAAAACAGAAACCCAGTATATTTGCCCTGTGACCTTTGTGGAGAGTTTTACAATAACGCCTTAATGCCCTATCTGAACGCCTTAACGTCCTATCTTAACGCCTTATCGTAACGCATTATTATATAATTATGTGCTATTATATAATAGCAACGCATCGACAAGGTGTATGTATCAATCCTTTCACAAAAGGGAATACAACATGGTGGTCCCCGATGATGTCATCGCTCTACACCGGGATATTGTACGGGGTGTTTAGCTGAGAAAAACCCCGGTTTTGTAGGTCGTCGATCTATATGTCAGTATAATGTTTCGGGAATTTTCTGGGGAAAAACCTGTTCTATTTATAAATCACTCCGGAGTAGTAGAGAATGGGGAGTTTCGGAGGTGTAAAAGAGATTTTGGGGGAGATGAGTGTCTTGTTTCATCCGGCTACCTGGTAGAGTTACCTGTGTGTGCGTGTGTGGATGAGGAGAAGGAGAAATAAGAGGAGGGAGGATGAGGATAAATGGGGTTTACGCCCTAACGCCCGTTCCTTCTCATTCACCAAACGCTATATAGACGATCTTCTCGCTGTGGATAATCGCTATATAAATGACGCAGTGAAGGATATATATCCACCTTCACTGGATTTGAAGGAAACTACAGATAGCCCTACAGGCATCATATTTAGATCTATATCTCTACAAAAATGAAGCGGGCATTCTCTCTCGTCGACTTTATGACAAAAGAGATGATTACAATTTCGACATCGTAAACTATCCCTTTCTGGACAGTAATATTCCAGTGGGACCTGCATATGGCGTATACATATCTCGCTTAGTAGCATTTGCTAGATCCTGTGTTAAATGTGACGATTTTAATCAACGTCACAAAACATTGGTGCAGAAACTTTAAAAAAACAGGACTATTCCACCAAGCGCCTACACTCAAAGTTTCTCAAATTTGGCGATACATATCGCATGCTGATAGCAAAATACGAACGTAGCGTGCAAGATCTATGGCGCTACGTTTCGTAACTTGTGTCTAACTCCGCTTAACCCGGGGCTAGGGGCCGTATGAACCCATGTACTTCAAGATCCTCATGGTACTCATATGAACAGTCACAATCAAGCGTGACTGAGATACATCATTCTTTAGATGACGACTTTACAACGAATATTATGGATTAAGAATACTGATCAGCGATACGGATTTGATATTTTTGGAACATCATGATGTCTTGCCGGCATCATTGAAAACTGTTGACCGCTTCTCTCTTGCAGGAAACAAGCCTATGTTTATGTATACTATGATTGTCTTTTTGAATTAGGTGCTAATTACAAGCGTCTAGTCCGTCATTCATAATCCAGCCGTCGTCCATTAGAGAATATCCGCGTCCATAATCCAAAGACCTATTCCATTTCCATATAACAGTATTAGCACCAAATTCAAAAAGACAAAGTATACATAAACATAGGCTTGTTTCCTGCAAGAGAGAAGCGGTCAACAGTTTTCAATGATACCGGCAAGACATCATGATGTTCCAAAATATCAAATCCGTATCGCTGATCAGTATTCTTAATCCATAATATTCGTTATAGAGTCGTCATCTAAAAATGATGTACCTCAGTCACGCTTTGATACTGTTATATGGAAAATGGAATAGGTCTTTGGATTATGGACGCAGATATTCTCTAATGGACGGCGGCTGGATTATGAATGACGGACTAGACGCTTGTAATTCTATAGCGAATCTCTTACGGCGTAATGCCATGATGCAGACAGATGACAGAAAGACATATCAACACGTTCACAAGTTTTCATCTAATTTATTCTTCCCAATGTTACATCATACCCAACTAGGGAAGCCGTTTACAATTCAAGTATGCTCTTGTCCAATCAGAAGCCGCCATTTCAGAAAGTTCAATCTTCGGTCATGTTCGCTCTGATCCGTTAGTCCTAAGCGTCTTCGGGCAGTTCAGTATACTGGAGTTCCAAGCTTTTACTTCTCCCATTGGTAGGCAGGGAAGGGAGATGGAAGGACTCTTCGACACTGGGATCAATCTCCATTTGCTCTTCAATTCGAGGCAGCAGATCGACCTCCTTGGGTTCTTCCATTCGAGAATGCATTTCCATGGTTTCGAGAGTGGCGAGCGTGATCCGTGGATGACACTTTGGTGAGGTCTCAATTGACTGGAATGCTTAAAGACTACATGTATATCACACTCTGCACATGCATGCATGGGTACTTCATGGCGTGCATGTGTGTGACTACGTAAACTGTCCAGGCGATGGAAGGGCTTCGAGCAAGTTGTACACGTGAACATCGAGAGTGTCTGCTGAATGGAACGTAGACATTGCACCTCCTTAGAATGCACTTGCTTTTATGGACAGTAACGCCCACCAACGCCTAGCTTAACGCTCCAACGCCCTGGTGAAATAGCTCAGAAGCTCTGATTTTCTAGATATTCCATGGAATTGACACTAATTCATCGAAATGCAGTGATGCCAGTCGACGCCCGTCGTTACGCCTTAACGCCCGTCTCAACGCCTCAACGCCCTATCGTTACGACTTAACGCCCGTCTCAACACCTTAACGCACTATCTCAACGCCTTAGCGCCTCATATTAACGCCTTAACGCCATATCGTAACGCGTTTACGCATTTTTACCATCCAATCACACGCACATATTTTGACCATTGGCCCTTGAACCGTGATGGGAACGACGTCATCACTGGGCGTTGAAGCGTTAAGCTACGCGTTGGCGGGCTTTACTGTCCATAAAAGCGAGGGTATCCTAAAGGCGTGCAAAGTCTACGTTCCATTCAGCAGACACTCTACCACGATGGTCACGTGTACGACTTGTTCGAAGCTCTTCCATCGCCTGGACAGTTTACGTCGTCACACATGTGCAGAGTGTGATATAGTCTTTAAGCATTCCAGTCAATGAAACGTCACCAAAGCGTCACCCACCGATCACGCTCGTCACTCTCGAGACCGGATATTTCAGTTCCCACGGAAATGCATCCTCGAATGAAAGAAGCCATGGAGGTCGATCCGCCGCCCCGAATTGAAGAGCCAATGGAGATTGATCCCAGTGTCGAGGAGCCCTTCCATCTCCCTTCCCTGCCTACCAATGGGAGAAGTAAGAGCTTGGCGCTCCCGTATGCTGGATGGCCGAAGACGCTTAGGATCAGAGCGAACATGGCCAAAGATTGAACTTTTTGAAATGACAGCTTCTGATTGGACAAGAGCATACTTGAATTGTAAACATACTCAACGGGGCTTTCCTAGCTTGGGTATGATGTAACATTGGGGAGAATAAACTATATGAAAACTTGTGAACGTGTGGATCTGTCTTTCTGTCATCTGTCTGCATCATGGCACTAAGCCGTAAGGGATTAGATATAGAAGACGTTAGGGCGTTAACCCCATTCATCCTGCTCCTCTTCCTCCTCTTCCTCCTCTTCCTCCTCCACACAGGCACACACAGGCAACTCTACCAGGTAGCAGGATGAAACAAGGCCCTCATCTCCCCCAAAAGCTATTTTACACCTTCGAAACTCCCCTTTCTCTACTACTTCCGAGTTTTTCCCAGAAAATTCCCGAAACATTTACACTGACATATAGAGCGATGACCTACAAAACAGGGGTTTTCCCAGCTAAACACCCTGTACAATGTCCCGGTGTAGGGCGATGACATCATCGGGGAACAACAGATCTTATTCCCTGGTTTGACCCCTCCCATCATGTTCTACAGCTCGGGACGAGAGAAACAAGACCCCACAACCGATACCACAAATGTCCATGATTGGGTTTCCCAGTAGGGCTCACATTGTCCACTGAGCCAGTATGAACCTATGGAAAAAACCTCGGATGACGTCATGATCTATAAATAGAACAGGAATGGAATCATTTCGATTGGCTACTAAATCTATACTCGGTTATTCGATTGGTTGAAATTCTAACGATTTCATTGGTTAAAATATAGCACGCTGATTGGTCACTTTGAGTCTACTTACCAGCGTCCATTTTGCGCCAGAATCCCTCATTTTGACCCCAAAATATACACCACCTGGAGATTGCCGGAAATGACCGGACATGACCGGAGGTGACGTCATCCGTGAAATATTACCCCGTTAAATTTTACCAGGGGGAGGGTTCTCCTCAAAGAATAGTTTCCCGTTAAATTTTACCCGGGCGGCCCTCCACAAAGAATAGTACCCCGTTAAATTTTACCCGGGGGGGGGGGGAAACAAAATTTGGGACCATCATTTTGGGGCGAGAATCGGTCCTTTATATACTACTAGCATGGTACGTTTCTAAAGTCTGTCTATCTTCATCATAATCTACTTTGAAGCTTGTCAAAAATCATTAATTAACTCCACATCAATTTTTTTTTTTTTTGCACAGTCTATAACAACCTGAAATCTACACAATGAATACCATTAATCCGTGATATTGATAATATATCACGCTTGTAATAACTTTGAAATTATCTCCTTATAAAACTGCACTATAGTTGTTTTAAGTACCGGGGCTCAATTACATAGGGAGACGTCATAATTCCTACGAAATAGGCTACAGATTGCAAATTGTCCGGTAATGAGTGAGTGAGTGAGTCAGTCAGTCAGTGAGTCAGGCCATCCAAATCCTTTCGTCGGCAAAATAAAAAGAACCGTTGACATTAGAACCTTGATTTTTGGCATGAAGGTGCATTAGGGGACTGTTACCAACAAGTTCTGAGCTGGCCTACTTTTGATGAAAATTTCTGGTGATTTTTGATGAAAATCACTGGTGATTCTGACTTGGGCAGTGCCCATCTCAATATAGGCAGGATTTCAACTGGGGGAGAGGATTTCCAAGAGTTCAGTTTGCCTCGGAGTCCTAATGCCTACCCTACTTCGTAGGTCCTGGGACGTTAGTCACACTGCTGATGTATCCAAACGGATAACAAATATTTTCATCATGGATATATATATATATATATATATATATATATATATATATATATAAGAATTCACCGCGCGGAACGAGATTTCTGTGTCCACTTATTCTACGACTATATGCCATAAAGTGATCAAATCAGTGCAGATATTGTTGTGTGCAAATCACTCTTCACTCGGATAAAGCTAGCAGTATCAGTCCAGATAGTGTTGTGTGCAAATCTCTGATCACTCGGATAAAGCTAGCAGTAGCACGGAAAGAGAAAACTTTGCAATATTTGCTAAATATTATATCTTGTGATTTAGACCATTTCGAAGCATTCTTTATACAAACAAATATTCACATATATCTTGCAAGCATGGTGCAAAGTAAAAAAATGCATAAAATTATTGAAAGATTTTGGGATTCGAACCAGCAGACCATGAATCAAAGTAATGAATCTTCTCGCGAATCTATCCAATCGGCCATTTCATACTCTTACAAATAGCACAGCTCAAATTATCGTATTTGAAATTGAGCACCAAATGACCAAAACAATACTCCACAAAGTTTCATTTTTATATGAAGATAAACGATAACCAAAATGTGGTTTGCAGGACAACTAGGGATTGAAAAGGGGATTATTATGTGTCAATATTTTGTAGTTATATCTTATCTTCATATGTTTTACAGATAGGCAAACCGTGCTTATTCAACCCAAAACTGTCAATTTCATAGACACCTGAATCATGGCACTCATACTGCCAATATGTCAAAGAGAGTTCAAGAAAATGGGATAGTCTGTATGCTATTCGAGACGCGATTTCATATTTAAAGTCTCATTTTTCATCTCCATTCGTACCTCGTCTGGTGTGGTTTGTTCACCTTAACTTACGATGTTTTCAGTTAAATGTAATAGGCTATTCTAAGACTGATATCTTCAGATTTATATCTGAACTGTCTCCTCTAATATCAGCTACAAATGCCATTTCACCATGAATTTTTTGGTATGTTATCAACTGTTTTACATGTTAATTTTCTGTTTTTACTCGGCTCATAATGGGCGTTTAAGTAGAATCAAATTGAATTGAATTGAAACAATATCATTCATATGAGATATAAAACTGTTGTCATGACAATGAGAAAATCCAAGAGTTACTTAAGCAGAGATGAACAAAATTGTGACTGTTTCAGCATTTCTCCTAATATAAGCTTTCGAAGTGAACAACATATCTCAATTCTCAGAAAGAGGATAACTTTCACTAAAACCAGTAAAGAAAAAAACATTTGAGAGGGAATGAGCAAATTTACCACAAGGACCTTCAAGCGAAGAATTTAAATTTTACGGCTATCACGCCATTCTATAAGCAGCTTAAAAGTGTAAAAATGGTCATGATAACTGAAAATGTTTCGTACGGTGATATTGCTAAATTTGGCGAAAAGTGCTGGTAATAAAAACAGGAAATTATACATTATTGAACGTATAGATGTATGATAACTAAAATAAGACTTTTTCGCCAAAATGATTTGTATGTTGTATAATCAAAGAAAACCACTTTAAAAATGAAAATTTACAACCCGGAAGTGATTAAACACCAATGGTAACAACAACAGTGATAATCAAATTCAGAAAATTGTTATTATTTTCAGCGACGAGAAATGGGCAGTGCATTACTCAGTTTAGTAACATTATTGCATGCAATTCGTACTTTTGCTGGACAAATACTTTTGATGTACGAACCTCAGTTGTGTCGCCTCGTTCTCGCTTGGAACAGTCCCTGTATCTACATGTGATGTACACGCCTCAGTTGTTTCGCGTCGTTCTCTCTTGGAACAGTCCCTGTATCTACAGGTGATGTACACACCTCAGTTGTCTCGCCACGTTCTCTCTTGGAACAGTCCCTGTATATAAACAGTGCAACAAAAGTAAGTCCCCCCTAAACGATGTTTGATATCTTCCAAGATATTTTCCAGATCCTGATGAATTTTTGCACACACTAGCCCAGTAACCAGCCCCACACGGTATATCAAGGATTAATACGTAGGTGTAGTTGTACGCAAATGAGCATGCGCAAACTGGGAATCGGTCCAATTTTGAAAAGTTCATGAACAGATTAATCCAGACTTTTCAATGTCAAATCGTTATTTCATCACAGAATTCGATCATGTTGACTCCGTATCTCGACGGTCAGTAATCATTAAAATCGCGTGTAACCGCCACGACATTGGATGACATTTCGACAACGTGCTCGCATGGTGTTGATGAGGCTTGCGATCCGACGTTGCGGGATGGCTAACCACTCCTCCTGAAGCAGGCGTCTCACGTCATCAAGATTTGACTCCACCCCAACTCGACGATAGACCGATTGTTTCAGCTGATCCCAAAGATGTTCGATGGGATTGAGATCCGGAGAACTGGCGGGCCACTGCATGTGGTCAATGCCTTCAGTTTGGAAGAAGCCATTTACAATCCTTGCCCGATGTGGACGCGCATTGTCGTCCATGAAGACAAATCCATCCCCAACGGCACCTGCGTAGGGCAAAACCTGTGGTCGAAGAACTTCAGTCACGTAGCGATTAGCGTTCAAGTTCCCCTGAATCGGCACCAGATCGGTTTTACCGGTCAAACTAATGCCTGCCCAGACCATTACGCTGCCACCACCAAAGGCCGTTACTGGTTGCACGCAACACTCGGCATGCTGCTCTCCCTGACGACGCCACACACGCCTCCTACCGTCAACGTGACGGAGACAGACACGCGTTTCGTCACTGAAGAGAACATTGCCCCACTGTCGTCTGGTCCACCGAACATGATTTCTTGCCCACTGCAGACGCGCTATCTTATGACGGCGGAGCAGAGAAGCCTTCTTCACCATACGCCTAGCACGCAATCCGACGGCTTTTAGGCGTCTCCTAACTGTTTGAGCACTCACTCTCCTAGCGCCGGCACCAGCATCTGCTCTTATTTGATCTCGGACCTCTCGTGCTGAAATTCAGAATGGGAGTTAAGTGAATTGAGGAGTGAGCGAGTCGTGTTTAACGGAACGAGTTGGATCTGCGCTACATCAGAAAATGGTATTCGATTTTTTTGTGGCACACCAAGGCCCTCATACCTGATAACGTTCTGTTCCTCAGTGTGACGTTAACGATTCGACGGTCTTGTCGTCGTGTGGTCGTCCTGGGCCTTCCACTTTTTGGTAGATCCTTCACATCCCTGTAGCACGAAACTTTGCTTGCAATTTGCGAATTGCTTTAGGTGTTACCCCCATTCGACGAGCAACCTGTTTTACAGGGGTGTTAGCCTCCAACAGACCAATTGCAACAGCCCTATCCATATTGGATAAACGAGGCATGATTTACCACAGAACTTCAACTGAATGCCCAAGACTTGTGGGCAGAAATATGGGATATTCAGGTATGAGACCGTTTTTATTGACCATCTCGGACATCAAATTACGTAAAACCCGTTATGTGAAACCGCATGAATTTCTTGTGGTGGTTGACATGTCCTGGATGCCCAACCACACGAATATTTCATGACTGGTTGATCGAATTCTGTGATGAAATAACGATTTGACATTGAAAAGTCTGGATTAATCTGTTCATGCCGAGTGTTGCGTGCAACCAGTAACGGCCTTTGGTGGTGGCAGCGTAATGGTCTGGGCAGGCATTAGTTTGACCGGTAAAACCAATCTGGTGCCGATTCAGGGGAACTTGAACGCTAATCGCTACGTGACTGAAGTTCTTCGACCACATGTTTTGCCCTACGCAGGTGCCGTTGGGGATGGATTTGTCTTCATGGACGACAATGCGCGTCCACATCGGGCAAGGATTGTAAATGGCTTCTTCCAAACTGAAGGCATTGACCACATGCAGTGGCCCGCCAGTTCTCCGGATCTCAATCCCATCGAACATCTTTGGGATCAGCTGAAACAATCGGTCTATCGTCGAGTTGGGGTGAAGTCAAATCTTGATGACGTGAGACGCCTGCTTCAGGAGGAGTGGTTAGCCATCCCGCAACGTCGGATCGCAAGCCTCATCAACACCATGCGAGCACGTTGTCGAAATGTCATCCAATGTCGTGGCGGTTACACGCGATTTTAATGATTACTGACCGTCGAGATACGAGTCAACATGATCGAATTCTGTGATGAAATAACGATTTGACATTGAAAAGTCTGGATTAATCTGTTCATGAACTTTTCAAAATTGGACCGATTCCCAGTTTGCGCATGCTCATTTGCGTACAACTACACCTACGTATTAATCCTTGATATACCGTGTGGGCCTGGTTACTGGGCTAGTGTGTGCAAAAATTCATCAGGATCTGGAAAATATCTTGGAAGATATCAAACATCGTTTAGGGGGGGACTTACTTTTGTTGCACTGTTTACATGTGATGTACACACCTCTGTTGTCTCGTCACGTTCTCTCTTGGAGCAGTCCCTGTATCTACAGATGATGGACACACCTCAGTTGTCTCGTCACGTTCTCTCTTGGAACAGCCCCTGTATCTACAGGTGATGTACACACCTCAGTTGCCTCGCCACGTTCTCTCTTGGAACAGTCCCTGTATCTACAGGTGATGTACACACCTCAGTTGCCTCGCCACGTTCTCTCTTGGAACAGTCCCTGTATCTACATATATGATATATAATCCTCAGTTATATCGCTACGTTTTCTCTTAGTCCCTTTACATATGATGTACACAGGTCAGTTGTGTCGCTACGTTCTCTCCCAGAACATTCCCTGTATCTACATATGATTTATAATCCTCAGTTTTTCGCTACGTTCTCTCTTGGGACAGTCTCTTGATCTACTTGCGAGGTTTCCCATTCCACGAACTGTATTGGTGAGTGTTCATATACTAATAGTTACAAGCGTCTAGTCCGTCATTCATAATCCAGCCGTCGTCCATTAGAGAATATCCGCGTCCATAATCCAAAGACCTATTCCATTTCCATATAACAGTATTAGCACCAAATTCAAAAAGACAAAAGTATACATAAACATAGGCT
>JAVTVY010043363.1:0-21095 GCA_036873755.1 Hanleya hanleyi | reverse complement strand
CTCAACCACTTCCCCAGACTCCTGTTTCAGTATGACTGTTGAAACTTCCTCAACCACTTCCCCAGACTTCTGCTCCAGTAGGAGTGATGAAACTTCCTCAACCACTTCCCCAGACTTCTGCTCCAGTAGGAGTGATGAAACTTCCTCAACCACTTCCCCAGACTCCTGTTTCAGTATGACTGTTGAAACTTCCTCAACCACTTCCCCAGACTTCTGCTCCAGTAGGAGTGATGAAACTTCCTCAACCACTTCCCCAGACTTCTGCTCCAGTAGGAGTGATGAAACTTCCTCAACCACTTCCCCAGACTTCTGCTCCAGTAGGAGTGATGAATTTCCTCAACCACTTCCCCAGACTTCTGCTTTAGTAGGAGTGATGAAACTTCCTCAACCACTTATCCAGACTCCTGCTTCGGTAAGAGTGTTGAAACTTCCTCGGCCACTTTCCCAGACCCCTGTTTCAGTAAGAGTGTTAAGACTTCCTAAACCACTTTCACAGACTCCTGTTTCAGTAAGAGTGTTGAAACTTCCTCGGCCACTTTCCCAGACTCCTGTTTCAGTAAGAATGTTGAGACTTCCTCAACCACTTTCCCAGACTCCTGCTTCAGTAAGAGTGCTCATACTAACTTCTTCACCACACTCCTGTTTCAGTATGACTGTTGAAACTTCCTCAACCACTTCCCCAGATTTCTGCTCCAGTAGGAGTGATGAAACTTCCTCAACCACTTCCCCAGACTTCTGCTCCAGTAGGAGTGATGAAACCCTCAACCACTTCCCCAGACTCCTGTTTCAGTATGACTGTTGAAACTTCCTCAACCACTTCCCCAGACTTCTGCTCCAGTAGGAGTGATGAAACTTCCTCAACCACTTCCCCATACTTCTGCTCCAGTAGGAGTGATGAAACTTCCTAAACCACTTCCCCAGACTCCTGTTTCAGTATGACTGTTGAAACTTCCTCAACCACTTTCCCAGACTCCTTCTTCAGTAGGAGTGATGAAACTTCCTCAACCACTTCCCCAGACTTCTGCTCCAGTATGAGTGATGAAACTTCCTCAACCACTTCCCCAGACTTCTGCTCCAGTAGGAGTGATGAATTTCCTCAACCACTTCCCCAGACTTCTGCTCCAGTAGGAGTGATGAATTTCCTCAACCACTTCCCCAGACTTCTGCTTTAGTAGGAGTGATGAAACTTCCTCAACCACTTCCCCAGACTTCTGCTCCAGTAGGAGTGATGAAACTTCCTCAACCACTTCCCCAGACTCCTGTTTCAGTATGACTGTTGAAACTTCCTCAACCACTTCCCCAGACTTCTGCTCCAGTAGGAGTGATGAAACTTCCTCAACCACTTCCCCAGACTTCTGCTCCAGTAGGAGTGATGAAACTTCCTCAACCACTTACCCAGACTTCTGCTCCAGTAGGAGTGATGAATTTCCTCAACCACTTCCCCAGACTTCTGCTTTAGTAGGAGTGATGAAACTTCCTCAACCACTTCCCCAGACTTCTGCTCCAGTAGGAGTGATGAAACTTCCTCAACCACTTCCCCAGACTCCTGCTTCAGTAACCGTGTTGAGACTTCCTCAACCACTTTCCCAGACTCCTGTTTCAGTAAGAATGTTGAGACTTCCTCAACCACTTTCCCAGACTCCTGCTTCAGTAAGAGTGCTCATACTAACTTCTTCACCACACTCCTGTTTCAGTATGACTGTTGAAACTTCCTCAACCACTTCCCCAGACTTCTGCTCCAGTAGGAGTGATGAAACTTCCTCAACCACTTCCCCAGACTTCTGCTCCAGTAGGAGTGATGAAACTTCCTCAACCACTTCCCCAGACTTCTGCTCCAGTAGGAGTGATGAATTTCCTCAACCACTTCCCCAGACTTCTGCTTTAGTAGGAGTGATGAAACTTCCTCAACCACTTCCCCAGACTTCTGCTCCAGTAGGAGTGATGAAACTTCCTCAACCACTTCCCCAGACTTCTGCTTCAGTAGGAGTGATGAAACTTCCTCAACCACTTCCCCAGACTTCTGCTCCAGTAGGAGTGATGAAACTTCCTCAACCACTTCCCCAGACTTCTGCTTCAGTAGGAGTGACGAAACTTCCTCAACCACTTCCCCAGACTTCTGCTCCAGTAGGAGTGATGAAACTTCCTCAACCACTTCCCCAGACTTCTGCTCCAGTAGGAGTGATAAAACTTTCCCAACCACTTTCCAAAACTCCTGCTTCAGTGAGAGCATTCAACCTTCGATACCCACTTTCCCATACTCTTGTTGAGGTAAAAGTGTTCAAAATTTCCCACCAGTTCCTTGGACTCAATTCTTTAGTAAGAGGTGTCCAACTTACCCAGTTTCCTGCAGTAAGATGTTTCAAACTTCCCCATCCGCTTCCCCAGACTCCTGCTTCATTAAGAGTTCTCAAACTTCTCAATCCAATTCCCCATACTTCTTCTTGAGTAAGGTCTCAAATTTCCCTGGCCACTTTTGCACATTCTTGGTTCAGTAAGATGTCTCAAACTTCTCCATCCACTTACCTAGACTCCTACTTCAATAAGAAATCTCAATCTTCCCAACCCACTTCCTCAGACTTCGGCTTCAGTAAAGCAACGGTAAGAAAAATAATGGTAAGATAAAACTTCCCTGCCAACTTTTCAGTGATTGAGCCAGCATCAACATGATCCAGGTCACCATTCCTGCAGGAAAACTTGAACTAAACTTCACAAGGATCCAACAAGCCAAAAAGATTGAGCTCTGAAGATTACTTTTTCAGTAAGAGTGTTGTAAGTTCACCACTCACTGACTTCCTCAGACTCCTGCTCAGATAAAAGTGTTCAAAATTCCCCAGTCTCCTGTTTCAGTGAAAGGTCTCAAACTTCCCTATCCACTTCCCCAGACTTCTACTTGAGTAAGAGGTCTCAAACTTCCCTGCCCACTTTTTCAGATTCCTGCTTCGGTAAGATGCCTCAAACTTACCCATCCACTTCTCAGACTCCTGCTTCACTAAGAGGTCTCAAACTTTCCACCCACTTCACCAGGCAGCCGAGGTCTCAAACTTCCCCACCCACTTCCCTAGACTCCGGCTTCAAACTCTCAAAAGATTCCAGAGATATTGCTGTCCATTCTACAAGTAGTTTCAAATTTGGACAGGGAATAATTAGAAAATTTACATAGAAGAGATAGGAAAAAAAAGTAAGCAGGCTGTCCAAATCTACATGTAACAAAATGTGATATTAACCCTTTCACCGAATTACCTCTGGGTTTGGGTTTGTATAGGCTAGGTGTACCTTTTTCAATAGGGAATGATCGGTGAAAGGGTTAAATTGAATGGGCAGATGTTATATTCTGGATGACGGGTCACCCTTGGTGGATCTGGCACCATTTCTCATGAAAGAGCATTCAGGCTAGCTGTGAATTCATTCTAACAATGTTTTTCTCTCGGTTCTTCTCAGGGGGCTTCCATAGATGATGTGCTCAATAAGAGTGATGATGAGCTACTAGAGGAGTATACAGAAGACCGGTTCAATAGGATACCCGATGTTCACGAAGTCTGCTGGGATCTCGACCAGAGGGGTGGTGTGGGCGAGACGCCATTCCACCTCCTTTATCTTATGGACACACCTATGCACACGGAGGTGGGGAATATATTACTGGACATGTACCCCAAGCTGGCGCTCGACTTCTACGAGGGAGGGGAATATTATGGTATGTATATGGGGGGGGGGGGTTAGGAGACAGTTTGGAGTGTGGGTCAAAACATATAATTCTGAAATGTGATTCCAGCCTGTGTTAAAGTTACTCGGAGTTACCCCATGGGGAAGGTACGAGTACGATTCCCAATTTTCCCAAGTTTGTGTTCACTCGAGTTTGACGTTGTCTGCTCGAGCCAAACTGGTGAATTGTCTGTTTAATTGAACAATTTGATTGCTTGGCCTTGTGATTTGAGGTGGGTGATGCATGCTAAATCATAGGTGAACCTCAAAATCAGAAAGATTGCAACTGAAACTTAGAATAGCTGACTGACTGACCTGACAGACTTGACAGAATGCTATTGATTATGAACTACATTTACAGGGCATGAATTTACCATAAAACTTTACAGACCATCGGGCTGGTATTTTTCATTATACAAAGGTGAAATTCTTTAATTATAACCAGCCAGTCGGGCTGGTTAGCTAGCTTTAGAACTATATTCAACCAGACAAGTTCTAAATTCACCAGCCACGGGCTGCCGGGCTTGTGGCAATTTCGAGCCCTGATTTACCTTAATGATGAAACCAGATAGGGTTGTGTTAATCATTGTGTCACCAGCGTCTCACAATTCCATACTTTCGCATGTACCAGATCATGTTTCAACAAGCCCTGACAGTTGGAATACATTAAAACATTGAATAACTGCAGCCTTCATCTGAAGCTTCTGGATGGATGCCCTTCAAACTTCACTACCAAAACACTTCACTTGTTGGATTTTGTTACTAATGCAGTAAACTGTTGTTTCCATCAGATTTGACCAGATATTGGCTTCATTACAGGGACGTTATGTAGCTCTCTTCTACATTTCTTGATGATAGTTTGGGGTTGATTGAAAAATTGTAACAACAATGAAATACTGAAGATGTCAAGCCCAGCCTCTCTATTAGCCACCACTTTCAGCAATTTAACTCAGTGTTACATGTACTAATATTGGTGGGTTATTGAAATGGGTTTTCTCTAGTCTGAAATTGAACATAATAATTAATGACCACCTTAATGAATATTATCATGTAATATTTTTTTAATTATGTGACAGAAACAACAAACAAATGAAAATTATCAATGTAACTGTGTTCATGGTGTTATGTTTCAAGGTCTGGGCCAATCAGCGCATGGCTATAACATATAAGGTGGGGCATGTTCAATATACATGTACATTAATGAAATTCTCTACAGCTCTTCATCATAGATGACCTGATTACATTTTCACTCTGTTATTTTAAGGGATTTAAACTTATTTTTAGGCTTTTTTTTCCTGTTTTTGGATTTTGAGTTTTTTTTCGTCAAAACGGCGTTAGCAGGACAAGGAAATCGGCAAGATACAGTTTCATTAATTCATGTAATATTGGCTTGCCCTAATGGTAAATCTACCTCAGATAGAGCAATGATATTGTCTGTGTGCAAAAATATTCAACTATAGGTTTTCAGGCAGTTACATGTGTTTGCATTATTGAACAGATAGAATCTGTTCTATAGATTGATGATACATGTACATGATATGGTTAGCTGCTTGGCTGACTGGCTGGATGGTTGGTGTCAACAGTCTACATTATGTTTTCATGTTAAAGTTTTGTGATCCTCACAACAGATACTTTCCCTTTTGGTGTTGAAGGTTTATATATACACATTAATACTTTTGAAATAAACACCAGAGTGTTCTGAAACTTTACAGGCATGCTTATTATTTAAAGTAATATCATTTTTGTCAGAATTACAAAGAGTTGGACAGAACAGACAGCTTCTGGTTTGATGTCCAAGGTTTAGATAATATCTTCCATGCTCTGACTTTCATCTACTTTCTGATTCACTTGTCCATCTATTGATTTTGTTCAATTGAATTCATTTTGTTCAGGAACTTTTCCTCTTTTTTTTCGACTTTATCAAATCTTATCAAATCTCAGTAGCACGATTACACAAATACTACTCACGCAGACAAATAACTTTTTCCACATTCCCTTGATAACCACCAGCTGTAGGTGACCTCATTAGATTTTCAACCTGTTCATTTATATTGAGTTTTTGCATTGATTGTTTCAAACCTTTTCTAATTCTGAACTAAGTTTTTGGTGATGTAGGCATGGTGGGAGGGGGGGGGGGGGTGGCATAATGTATATCTGTGTTTTACAAACATGAAATGCATAGATCTTATGTTTCAGTGGAAGTATTGTGGGAACAGTTGTGTGTACTGTAACTGGCTAAACTTCAACGATTCTCATTCTGTCAATTGATAGTGAATAATGCGCTGAACATAACCGGCGCACTTCAATGTTAATGACAGATGTATACAAATAGAGGGATTTAGTTTAGGATGAAAGTCAAGAACTATATTTAAGCCAGGAAATCCTATTTAGTGTACAAATGTTTCATTATTTATTTCGCTTCATCACACATGACTGACTATGGCCATATAATGGTAGAACTTTATGTGTTGACTTTGTCTTGAAGTAAAATGTCAGTGGCAATCATACCGCGCATGCTGGTGTAGTTACCATGGAGACGTTTACTGCCTGGGTCAATGTCCACACCATGGAGAAATCAATTCCCACAGTTACATATTGATTGTTGATTTCACCAAAGACTCGTAGCTGATTGAGCCTCAAATTAGGTTAATGCAGGAACATTTACTACATGTGCCTGTTTTGTGAGCTGTAATGAGTTGTTGATTCTGATAGCATGGCAGGCATTGCGAATGCCGAAAACAAATTAATTAACTTTTCAACCTGCCACCCAGATTTGTTAAATGGAAGGCCACTCTGGATATTAATTTTAATATTGAGTAAAACATAAATTTTTCTGTCATTTGTAAGAGTAAAAAATATTAGTCTCCTGCCTCCAAACTGATCAAATATAGAATTCGCAATAGGGCTTCCATTGTCATGTTGTTAATAAGCCACATCGTAATCCTAGAAGTATCGCATATTACCGCATATTCATGCCAGGCATGAGACTGAAGGGCAGGTTCACGCACCTGCGTTTTTTCACGAGAGCCAACAACGCCAGGGTATTTTGTCAACAGTCAAGAAATTTCCACAATAAACCTTGTTGGAATAATTTTAGAATTTTAGCCCAAGTAAGCGTCCCAAAATGGTGGCTTAGCTGGCTCTCATGAAAAAAACGCATGTGCATGAACCTGCCCTTCAGTCTTGCACCTGGCATGAATAATTGAGTTAATATGCGGTACTTCTGGGATTATGGCTTATTGTCTACTGTATTTTAAATTCTTAGCGTTTTGCTTTTACAAGAGGGATTTCTCATCCTATATGTCACAGCAAAAATATGATTAACCAAACAGATAAAATAGTAATGCAGAATATCATAGAAATACTGGACTGATTCTGAGTAATGCGCTATTTTTGCTACATGTATGATGGGAGGTCCTTGCCAAGAATTGGCAAAACAGGCTGCTCAACATATTTTTCCTGCTGATTATAAAACTCAGAATTATGAGACAAAGTTTGACAGAATGACAGTTATATATAGTGTTAGTACGAGTTCCAGCAATTCCTGAAATACAAACAATTCCAACTATGTCAACCAACAAGTGCACCTGCAGAGGGACAGATTTGTAACAGCTGACAATTTAAGTTGGTGGTCGAGAAATAAACAACTAGCTCACTGGAGAGAAGAATCATCTATTCCTTTGATCTTACTGCTCAAATTATAACATTTTCAAAACAAAAAACAGACCACTTGGATATCAACATTTAGATTAAGAACAACTCTGGGCAAAGGTAGTTAATGCTTACAGTACTCAAAGGTCTGGAAGAACAGGCCCAGGCAAATCTCTGTCAAGATGGGATTTGATTGGGTTTATGCAGATGACATCTTTTAGTCAGATAGAACTTTTAGTAGTACACGTATTTTCATTTGTGGAGAGTGAATAATATGAAAATGATAATCTGATAAACTGATTAACATGTGATGGACAAAGTGACCAAATTACAATGTCTACTAGATATATTCTCAGTTCCTATATCTACATGTACTTTATTAGTGGAACACTGATGTATTTTTTTCGTCCAACATGGTTGCAATATTAATTTTGTCTAAAATGTTGATTTCTCCATATTCATTTTGCCCATTCAGGGCAATGATGTATGTGACCCTTTTTGTCCTGTACCCATTCAGTGTGTTTTGGAATATAGTACATTTTCATGCTGTTGTATGCCAAAATGTCCAATGACATATGCCGAAATATCTGAACATCATGTAGTCATATTTATATTACATTGTACTTTGATTCCAGGTGAAAGTTCATTGCATATAGCCATTGTGAATGGGAACTTTGAAGTGTTGAAGCTGCTGGTCAAATTTGGTGCTGACGTGAATCTGAAGGCAACGGGACAGTTCTTCTTACCTGAAGATCAGAAAAAAGGAAAGAGGAAAAAAGGGACAAACTATGAAGGTATGTGTTCAGGTTATGTACAATTCTCCGTATGTAGACCTAGGATATCCTATCACATCTAGCTCAGGTTTTCAGGTAGCATAAAACATATCTTGTTTTATGCTCTGAGTATTTTGGATGTCCTGGGTCTTATGTTCTATTAATAGCAGCATCTTGAAGTGGTGGATTTGTGTAAAATCGTTTATTCTGAGGTGAAAACCACACACTTTTCTTTCTGTAAACATATGAAGCCAGTCGAGAACCAAGATAAACTTAACCCCAGTTTTGGTTCTGGACTGGCTTCATACATGTCATAGGTTTACAGAAAGAAAAATGTGCTGTTTTTACCAAAATAGATGATTTTTCACAAATCCGCTACTTTAAGATGCTGTTATTAAAAAAAACATAATGCCCAGAGCCTACAAAATACACAGAGCATAAGACAAGAAAATTAATACCGGTACACTTAACGGTAACTGAAAAATTTCTTTCGTACGTCATATTTCATTTTGGCACTGCAAACCGCACCTCATCGTACGGGCAGTAGAAAACGCCCACAGAGGCCGAAGACGTAACCCTGCACCGGGAAAGCCCCCACAAATCGTGGCCCGTTTCTATAGCCGCCCTATACGCAATCAAGTCATTATTGACTTCAAGAAACTACGCCGCGAGTTCAACGAGAAAAATCCTGGACCTGACAAAAGACTCCCTTTCAATATAATGGAAGATTTGACATCAGTTGACTATTCCGCAAAACAAAAAGCTCAACCACTGATGACGAAAGCCTACAATGAAGGTAAAAAGGTGAGATTTTCCTCGGGCAAACTTTATATAGATGGAAGAGAAGTTCCTATTCCTACCTAAAAAACTAGTAACAGGTGGTATATGAAATATACTTATATATCCTGCATCAATATTATTCCTGAATCCAAATAGTGTGAACACAAACTAAATATGCAGTAAGATATTTAGGTATATAATCCAGAAGATATATACATACTGAAATGACTCAATCTACATGTACATATAATGTACCTGTGTGTGCCCTTGCAAACTTTGTAAATTGATGAAATATTACTTGCTGAATTCTCAATAGTTATTTGATATACACCTAATGCCTGATTGTGTACCAGAATCATACATTGACTATGATCAAAATTTGTTTCTAGATTTAATTCTACTGAAATTTAGCACTTGTTGTTTCTTACATATGTTCTACATAACTAAAGCTATATATTACATATACATTCAAATGGGTAATCCTGTAAATTGTAACTGGTCAAATATCGCCCGTTGAATTTGATATGCATTTGATGTATGACTAGTAATCCCAAACAACTAAGATACTGACAAATTTAAAACATGAATAGTGAAGTAATATGTGTCATAGTCTCAGCTATCTTATAAAATATTATCTTCTCATGTAACCCAAAGCTCATTCTCATACTTTTGTAAAATACTCTGTATGCTACATGTACAAAACTGGCCAAGCTTATATATTGAACACACACATGTACCAACCTAAGTAAAATTGTTCCACATTTGAAATATCATTGGGATCATTGGGATTATTTTTTTCATCCAGGTTTGTCACAATTGAGATTTATTCTGAACATGATGAAAGCATATTTCAAAATTGACAAATGTTACCTGCTGAATCTTTAATAGTCACTTGATATAACACCTGATCATACAATGTTGGCTGTGATTAAGATCTGTATCCAAATTTATTTCCGCTGAAATTTAGCATATAATGCAAGATACAATGAACAATGGAGGCAAGTTTAATGCATTTTACCAAGGATGATCTCCCTTCTCGTCCCTGTATCTAATAGTTATGATTCTCTTGACATGAACATTGCTTCAGACACTAAACCCCTGATGAATTTGTAGTTTCTTCATATACCTTATAAAACTAAAGCTATATATTACATGTACTTACAATTGGGTGTTCCTGTAAGATGAAATTGATAAAAAATCACCTGGTAAATTTGTTATGCATTGGATGCATGCTTGTAAACCTGAGTAATTTGTATGCAAATTTATTTTTACTGATGAGCACTTGAAATATTAATTTAATCTGTGTGTATATCCAATGCTACATGTACAAAACAGGTCAATGCTTATACATTGAACATACATGTACCAAGCTAAATATAATTGATCTGTTTTTGAAATATCATTGAGGTAATACACAGTGATTAAATATATGTATATCAATGTATTGACTAAAAATCTCCATGTAGATTTGCTCCAATTAAGCTAAGCTGAAATGAATTTTATTATAATAATATATTATATAATAATGAATAATTTCGATATGATATTATAACTTGGTTACCTATCATAACCAATGATTCAATGAATACCCGATTCCTGAATACTTTGTGATTGTCTCACTATGTATTGGACTTTTTTTTCTTTTCTTTTTCCAATATTTTACATCCGTATGTTGTTAAAACCCTGATCTCTACCTTTGTTAGTCCCACACAACACATACTTTGTATATAGTATGAAGCCATGTAAGTGCTTCTATAGCTGGTATTCCAGCTGTTTTACTTTGTGTGTCCACAGACATAGCTTGCTAACTTTCATATTATTTGTTATGTACTACTCGAAATACACTGGGGACTTTCCTTTAACTTATATTCATATGTCTCTCATAAATGGACCATAATAGTCTAACTGGGGGTGTTCCACTAGACTGTTCATCTCAATTGCCATTTTTTAACGTGTCTGACATTAGCTCCTTATATGCCCAATCTGAATCAGACAAAACGCCGTTTCCTGGCTATGAATATATGTGCTTCGACCCGCTTAACTTAAATGATCCAGATGACTCAACATACACAACGGACGATAACCAAAACGAAATCTCTCATTGGCAAAACGTGCATTCCCCTGAATCAATTTATTACACAGAAGATTCTTTTGTAACACATTTACAAACCAAAAATATCTCAAAGTCTGATTGTTTCTCATTGATACATTTCAATGCCAGAAGTCTCAAAAAACACTTTACAGACATAACTAGTTACCTTTCCAACTTGAAATTTGATTTTTCTGTTATTGGTATTTCGGAAAGTTGGCTAGATCCTAACACATCAGAACTATTTGATATCCCTGGCTACCAACCTTTTACATCATCTAGAAACAAAAGAAAAGGTGGCGGTCTCGTTTTGTACATACACACTGATATTACCAATTGCACCGTTCGTGAGGACCTGACCTATATTGACGAAAACGGTGAATATGAATCGCTATTTGTTGATGTTGTCATTGATTCTAAACCACATTCTATCGGAATTGTATACCGTCCACCTGGGAAAAGCGTTCAATATTTTAACGACAATCTATCGTCGATACTCAAACACTTGAAGCCTGAAAAGTGTAAGTGCATTGTTATGGGCGATTTCAATATCGATCTATTCAAAACTGAACAACATGGGCCATCTAAAAACTTTCTCGAGATTATGAAATCAAATTATTTTTTTCCCAAAATAACTAAACCCACTCGAGTTACAACGAAATCAGCCACCCTCATCGATAATGTCTTTCTTAATTTCCATGAAGATAGTTTGTCATCTGGCCTTCTTCTCACCGACATTACTGACCATTTTCCCATATTCCATATCACAAAATCCCAGCTAATATCACCTAAAAAAAATTTGCATCTTACCTATCGTAATACATCGTCTGATCAGAGAGCTCTATTTGCTGAAAAATTGGAAAATATTAATTGGAATGAAGTGATGGATGACCACACTGATGTGAACACATCGACAAACTTGTTTCTGAATGACTTTAATACTGTATACAATGAATGCTTCCCACTTGTCACAAAAACGTCAGAAAAAACAAAAATCACCAAACCCTGGATTACATTTGCGTTACTTACATCAATTAGAGAAAAAAACAGACTCTTTCGATTACACTTATCTGCTTCAAGTCCGACCACTTCCCGTGAATACAGACAATATAGAAATAAACTCAATCATATATTAAAAACAGCCAAGAAACAATACTATGAAGATAAATTTAATCTCTACAACCATGACATTAAAAATACTTGGAAAGTCTTGAACCAACTGATGAACCGATCCAAAGTAGCCTTTCTGCCAAAAACATTTAAAATTAACGGTCTGGATACAGACAACCCTTCCCTTATTTCCAATCACTTTAATGATTACTTCAGTACAGTTGCCTCTAAACTTGCATCAAAGATTACTAATACCTCTGTTGATTATAAAGATTATCTAACTGATAATTTTGAACAAAACCTGGACCTTAACCCTTGCACACCCAATGAAGTTATCGAAGTTATCGCCGATCTGAAAAATAGTTCGGCTGGAATTGACGGCATACGAATATCACTAATAAAACCCATTGCTCATTTGATAGCCTTTCCACTGTCTCACATTATAAACATATCATTTCAATTAGGCAAAGTTCCTGACGCAATGAAAATCGCTAGAATTACACCTATCTATAAATCGGGAATGAAAAATATTGTTGATAATTATCGGCCAATATCCGTGCTCCCTTGTTTCAGTAAAATTGTTGAAAAAATTGTGGTAACAAGAATGCTAACATTTTTGGAAGATAATAACATTATATGTTCTCATCAATTTGGCTTCCGACCGAATCACTCTACATCGCATGCAGTTCTATCCTTATTTGACAAGTTAGTATCCGCTCGAGAAAACAAACAGTACAGCATTACCACCTTTCTGGACCTTTCAAAAGCCTTTGACACGGTTAACCACAATATTCTCCTAAATAAATTAGATTACTATGGTTTCCGGGGCAAGTGTAATGATTGGTTTCAAAGTATTTAACTTCACGATCCCAATGCGTTTCGTACAATGATACATTATCGTCGCTTAAATCTATCAGTTGTGGAGTTCCACAAGGCTCAATTTTAGGACCAATACTTTTCCTTTTGTATATAAATGATATTTCTTATGTTACCCAACTCCTTGATATTATACTTTTTGCAGATGACACGAGTGTTACCCTGTCTGATAGCGACCCAAAACTACTAGTGGAAATGATTGTTGAGGAATTGGAAAAATTACAAACTTGGTTCTCTTGTAACAAATTGTCACTAAATGTTTTGAAATCAAAATTTATGTTTATTAAGCCATCTAGACGCCGTGCATGCAATTTCAAACCTAAAATATCTATATGTGGTACTGAACTCGAGCAAGTCTCCCATTTCAAATTTTTAGGGGTGCATTTTAATGATCGTCTCAATTGGACAACACACATTGACGAAATACGAAAAAAGATTTCAAGAAACATTGGCGTTATCAATCATATCAAATCTACTCTGAACAAAAAATCGCTCTATATACTATACTATTCCCTAATCTATCCATATCTATCATATTGCAACATTCTATGGGGGAATACGTATCCAACTCATATCGAGCCCTTGAAACGATTACAAAAAAAGATTGTTCGTATAATCATGTCAGCCGACAAGCTAGCTCATACAGATCTACTTTTTAAAGAGTTGAATATTTTGCCAGTTGCCAGTTTAAACGATCATTTAATTTCGTTGCTCGTGCACAAGTTTTCATTTCATAATCACTTGTTACCCATTTTACTTCGAGATTGCTTTATCAAGATATCAGCTATCCATTCCTATCCAACTCGACAGTCTACCATAAATATCTATCGTCCATTTTACTCATCGGATCTTTCATACTATTCGGTTAAGATAAAGGGACCTCGGTTGTGGAACAGTTTGCCCCCTAAGTTAAAATCTACTCCATCCTTGTCACTGTTTAAATCGCAATCGCAATCTTATTTTAACAATATTTAAGTCCCTAGTGTATTACGTTATAATACCACACATAGTTTCATTTGATTATGGTAGATTTTCTGTGGACCACAAGGTTCTTGTTTTATTTATACAAATGGTATCAGCTGCCTGTCATTCCTACATGCATATTTATATTCGTCAAATTCATGTATGCTTAATATTAATTTAATTAATTTGGGATAGAACAAGCCCTTCGGGGTTTTATTCCCGCCAAATGCTGTATACTGATTTATACACAATATTACATCTGGTGAATAAAGTACTGATACTGATACTGATACCTCATATTGGGGCCAAAATCACATTAAGTCGCACTTTCAATACAATAAGCTGATACATCTAGGTTATAATCTCATGTTTAATATGTAAGTTTTGTGAATGTACCAGTCTCATGCACTTGAAGCCATCGAAGGTTGTTAAACATATGGTAGAATGCTGTGTTAAATGAATTAACACAGGTCATTTCAGGCCTGTGCAGTGGTGACGAATGATAAATCCCTTTCTCCTCGAGGTTTACCTATTTCGGTTTTGGAAGACCCTTTATGAGCTATCTTAATATGCAGGTGTTGCCAGGTATTTAACCCTAAAGAACTGGTTACAGGTTATCATACCTTGCCCATTTTTACCCCTCGGCCAAAATTTGGCCGAAGGGTATTGTCGTCGTCATGTACGTCTGTCCGTCTGTCCGTCTGTCCGTCCGTCCGTCACACCTTTCTCGTTACCAAGATATCTTTAGAACGACTTACCCTAGGCACACCAAACTTGGACTGCACATCCATATGCTCATGACCCAGAACCCTATTGAATCTGGACCTGATTGGTTGGAAACTTTGGCGGCCATATTTAATTTATGCGAAATCATTAATCTTGTGTATCTTAGGTACCATTTCACTGTTCCATGTGTGAACTTGGTATAGATCATCGATGCATCAAGAAACTTCAAAGGAATGACCAAACCAGTTTCCCTGATTCGGTGGAAACCTTGGCGGCCATCTTTAATTTATGCAAAATCTTTAATGATATATATCTTTGATACCATTCAAGTGTTCTATACGAAACTTGGTATACAGCATCGATGTATCAAGAGACCTGCAATGTATAACCACATCAGTTCCTCTGAGTGGCAGGAAGGATGGGCGGCCATCTTTAATTTATGCGAAATCATTAATGATCTCTATCTCTGATACCGTTCGAGTGCTCGATGTAAAATTTGGCATATATCATCGATGCATCAATAGACTTACGATAAATGGCAGTTCTGGTGTTTCTGATTGGGCGGAAACCTTGGTGGCCATCTTTAATTTATGCAAAATCTTTGATGATGTATATCTTTGATACCATTTCAGTGTTCTATATGAAACTTGGTATACAGCATCCATGTATCAAGACACTTGCAATGAATAACCACATCAGTTTCTCTGAGTGGTGGGAAGGATGGACGGCCATCTTTAATTTATGCGAAATCATTAATGATCTCTATCTCTGATAATTTTCAAATGCTCTATGACAAAATTTGGTATACATCATCGATGCATCAACAGACTTATGTAATGAATACCGACTTCTCTGATTGGACATAAACCTTAGAGGCCATTTCTAATGGCAAATTTTTTCAGAATCTGTATATTTGTCACTTGACTGCTTGGTGTTCCTGAAGTCTTGCTTCAAATTGAATACATTATGAATGGCTGGCGCCCAGAGCCAAGGGGTTTTCAGATGCGCAGCTTCGTATCTAATCATGGTAACCTGTAACAGGTTTCTTTGGAAAATATTCTGTATTACACTACTACATGTACTGCTCAAAATATCACCAATTTATTCATCTTCACATTTCAAGCTAAATACTACACTAATGTTCCATCATTTACCTTGGCCTAATGAATAGGGTAAATTGTTCTAACCATGAACGCACGTGATGTCATATAGCCGATCAATATTTGAGCTTGCCAACAGTGTGCAGCAAGAATTTTCTTTGATGTGTGTCTATGGGATTTCCAAATATGGCAAGTGGTGGTTGTATTGATGTTCATTTCCTTCGAATAGCCAATCAAATTGAATTTTGAAGAGGTCATACAGATGCATTTCTCCTAATATGGACCACGGAATATTTATAGAGCTATGACATCACCACTCTGATCAGAAAATGTATTATGTTGAGCCAAGGCAACACGTGTACTGTTTGACTTGGATATGGGAAAAAGCAGTTAATTGAAAAGTGAATATTTTGATTTAAAGTAATAGTAAACCCTCCGACGAACTGAAGGTCAAATGAAAGAGAAATTTCAACTGTATATACAAATATATTTTGACTTCATTTATGCGATTTTTTCTAAGCGGGTAAAAAATAATTAACTTTTGTATGGTAACTCATAAGTACCAAGTCAATTTGAATCTTGCATTTCATTTCCTCGATTTTGGTGAAACATGCTTATTGGAACAGTGGGTCTGTGTTGAAACTCAAAGTATATCTTAAGTTTGAGTCAAGTATTAGGAAGTGCATACAAAGTTGAAAATATATGTATTAAGGCAGTGTGATGTCACCGGACCTAGATATGATCACAGCAATCCACCATAGAATCTCATGCTTTATTCTCAGTTTACTCTGTGTAATAAAATCGTAAAAAATGACAAAAACTATTTTCAGACACTGTTTCCAAAGGTCTTTCATTTGATGTAAACTTTGCTTGAGGGTTGACGATCACTTTAATCAGTAGAAGAGGTTACAATTCTATTACTTTATAACTGTAAGTTGTTCCCCTGACTGCTAATGTAGGCTAACTATTTCGAAGTTCAACCATTGATCAAACTACTCTGACAATTATTTTCCAGGTTATGCCTATTATGGAGAGTACCCTCTGGCGTTTGCGGCGTGTTTTGGCAATCGTGAGATTTACGATTATCTCTTGGATCACGGTGCTGACCCCGATAAACAGGACTCGTTTGGAAACACTGTTCTCCACATGACCGTCATAGCTGACCAACCGGTATGTGAACGTACATGTACATATGATAGACACGACTCGCTTTCAGGAACACTGAAATGTACAAATTAAATATTTGTGCACAACATCTTTTATTTATAAAATTTATTAACTGAAGCTATTTGGTTGGCTAATAATAGAAAATAACAAGTCGATCAAGTAACCAGGCAATCAAAATCTATACCACACTGGCTCCTTGTATACTGTGTGAAAGATGAAGCTAACATGTATCCGGGTTCATTTGCCTCCTGGAAAGTCCTTAAATCTCCTGGAATTAAATTGCTTACATGGAAAGTCCTGGAAAATGCTTAAAAATAAAGTTAAACTCCTGGAAACTCCAGGAAGAACTCCACTTTTGTCTTCTGAGAGAACCAGCGGTCTGATGCCACGTGTTACTGTGCCAAAATTTGTTCCTGAACTTCATCAATTTAATCATCTTTGTTGCGAGTTATTGTACTAAAGACTCCTGGAAAATTCAAATTATTGACCTGAAAAACTCCTGGAATTTTTCCTGCTGTAAGTGTATGAACCCTGATGTATGTACACATAAGAAAGGGCAGTCTGGGTAAGTAAATATACAGTGAAACCTGTGTATACCGACCATGTTTGGGACCAGATTATAATGTCGGTTCTGATATATCAAGGTTCAAAATACTTTAAATGTAAGTATTCAGACTCAAGACCGAAGATAACGTCAGTATGTAGAGATTGGGTCGGTATTCACAGATTAGGCTGTATCAGTATGGATATATCTTCCACTTCTAAAGCACTTGATTGACAATGACCAATTAATATTGGCAATGACCAATTAATATTGACAATGACCAATTAATATTGACAATGACCAATTAATATTGACAATGACCAATTAATATTGGCAATGACCAATTAATATTGACAATGACCAATTAATATTGACAATGACCAATTAATATTGGCAATGACCAATTAATATTGACAATGACCAATTAATATTGACAATGACCAATTAATATTTTTAAAATTGTAATGTTCATTGTCTCTCTCTGGATTCCAATTCAACAGGAGATGTACAAATATGCATTTCGCCATCACAAGAAGCCGGCCACGCCTGCAAAGAAAAACCACGCACATCTCACTCCATTAACTTTGGCCAGTAAACTGGGCAGACATAAGCTCTTCATGGAAATGTTGGAGTTAAGCAGTATAGTAAGTTCTCAACTTAGTCTGGTAAAGAAGTGACTTGATTAAAATAACTTATGCAATGACACCAAAGATAGAAATACTTAAATATATCATTTATATTCTTAAATAATCACATACTAACATTGGGATATGGCAGGGGGGGGGGGGGGAGACAGACTTACCATAGCTCCAGTCCTACTCTAACTAAATTGTGTATTGTTGCTGGTGTTTAGGGGCCAAGGGGCAGGTCAGGATATTTTCTGAGTGCATAGGATGGTACCCCTGAATGGTCGCCTAATCTAATGTAACTTAACTCAGTGCTGGGCTGCCGAGAGCAAGCATGGAGATGTTGTCCCAGAGTGGTTAATTGTAAATCCTCAATAATAAATTGTTGGCGGTGTAGGAGGGAAAGGAAACAAGTCTGTGTTCCTTGCCCCCCCATAAAAGTGGAACTACATGTATGTGAAACTGGCTGCCAAATGTGAACTTACTTAGGAATCAACAACTCATTGGCAAGAAAATTATACAGGGTTATGATTTATCATGTTTATCAGGCTTATCATTTGAACAATGCCAGCCAAACCCTTCTTATTTTTGAAACATTTTTAGCGAGGTTATCTCCCTTGACCAAACCAAGCACTCCCAAAAATTTGTATTGTGACCCAGTGGGTGGTTAAATGTAAAACAGTACGTGGAAATGAACATTCCTGATTCAGCAAGTTCAGGGCACAGCATACTATTATTGCCCAAAATCTGGGCTTATCTAGGAACAAATGAAAATTAAGAAAAAGCTTCATTTCCCAAGGTTTGATTAGGAAGATAATTTATGGGTCAGTATTATATAAATATCAACTGACAAGCTGGCTGCCAGTTTCCGTCAAGAGCAATATAGTTGACTTTCTTCTCCATCTGTGTGGTGTTAATCACTGATTATACATGTAACTGTTTTCCTTACCCAAACAGGAAATGTGGCGCTATAGTAACATCACATGCTCTGTGTATCCATTAGCGGCCCTGGATACCATCAGTCCAGAAGGGGACACTAGTAAGTATATCTTTCTTCTTCTCCCATGATTCAATGAGTAGACTTAATAAAATGGAAATTCCTGGTTTGGCGCTCTGCAGTAAAAGGATAGATCAAGGACTGATTGTGTCAGAAGAGGGAGGGAGAAATTTGTTTTAATGTCACACTCAATGTTATTTCATTGTCAGGGTAATGTTCCTGAAAAACTCCTGAAAGCGACATTAAAATCCTACTCATTCACTCACTTCAATGCTGCTTGTATAGGAAGCAAGAGATACATTTCAACTTTACTCAGTCAGTCCCAGGCACTGGCATAAAATTGATAAAAAACAAAAAAACAGTTAGTTGAAATGCAAGTGATTTGTAGGCTTTATTGAAACACAACAGCCCTCATGTTTTCATCAACTGTTTACTTTAGTCATGCAAATGTATATATAAGAAATTTTAATGTCCCATGAATTAGAAGGACTGTATTCACTTACTCCTTCAAGGTGTTCGAAATACATCGCTTTGAGAGTTGTAACATTGTTACATTTTGATACAGTTATTCTGTATCATGTCATCAACTAAGGGCATTACGTTGTAACATTATGCCAAGATAAATTTTGAAGTTCTCGTAATTGAAAGTTCTTCACTTCATTGGGACTGTTTTTATGATGTCCTGGCCCCATCTTTCTATGTTATTGACCTAGAAATTCCTTCAAGGCGCTACGAAAGGATAGAAGATTTTCAGATTGGAATTACTGAAACTGCTTTTCAGTGCGATCATTTGGCCGATCATGCCAACCTGGGATCGAAACTGTATTTTTTGTTTGAATTTCAGATTGGGAGTCTGCCTTATGGTTCATTATCAATGGAGAGACAGATGAACACTTGGACATGCTGGAGGGAGGCGTTATAAGACAACTTCTCGATGAAAAATGGAAAACCTTTGCTGGGGTATGCAATATAAGTTCAGTATCATACCAGTATGGTTGAATGATGTCTGTCTCACATTTCAAGGGAATGTGATTTTCGACAATTTATCGGAGCCAATATTTCTCAGAGCAGTGAAATTTCGCACATTAGCTAAACATTATTTGTGCATTTTTGCCCTGAAATTTCATCGAATAAAAATGTGGTCAAATTCACCAAACGAGTTTCACCTTGGTAATTTTGCATATTGAAGTATGAGGTGATAGAGAGGCTAGTTTCAATGTTATAACATTGCATGCCTAATGCCCTTGTGCTTCGAAAAAAAATGGGAGGTATTAGAGATTTTCTTTGATTCTGAATAGATTTCTTAGAATAAAAATACACAAATTACATATAGATACTGTGAGGAATTTCATTGCTGAAAGAAAAAATTGTCTCTGATGTATTTGCTGAAAGTCATGTTCCCTCGAAATGTGAGACAGACAGTAATTGTTCAATCACAGGAAATATAACTCATTTGATCAGCTTTCAGAAGCTGGAAGATGATCATGAATCATGGTTTGCACAATACTATGTAGTGAATCAGTGCTCCAAACATTACTGATCAAGCCAACCAATCAATATCAAGAACTTGTACTTCCTGTTCATCTGTTTACCTCTATTGTATAAGTCTCCCGTTGAATGTTGATGGAGTGTTTCAATTATAAGATCATTTAATCATATTTCTCACCGAAATATACCACTCTTTATTAATGAAACTTGTTAGATTTTGAAGAGGCACTTGATACGATCGCAACATGAAGAAGTGATCACTGCGGTTCATTGGAGTTATATGGTGAACAACGATGCAGTGATGGATATCTTCGAGCCTGAAAGCCTTTGATTGGTCAATTCAAATTTTTGCAAAGAAATATGGGATTTTCATTGGCTTAGGGAAAATTTGGAAGACTTAACACCAAGATTATATCTAAGCTAACAAAATGATGGTGTAAATCATCTCTTTTAAGATACAAAATCAAAGTACAGTCTATCCTCGCTATAATGTGCCTCGACATACC
>JAVTVY010043362.1:0-20094 GCA_036873755.1 Hanleya hanleyi | reverse complement strand
GGCCAGAAGGCGGCCATCTTGGATTTCCCCATGAAACCTTGTTATCGCGATTTCTCAAGAACTGCTGCATGGATCTTTCTCAAATTTGATACACAGGTTCGCCTTGGGGTCTAGTTGTGCAAGATGCCTTTTCTGGTCCGATTCGAAAATCCAATTTGGCCACCAGGCAGCCATCTTGGATTTCCCCAAGAAACTTTGTTATTGTCATTTCTCAGGAAGTACTGCATGGATCTTTCTCAAATTTGGTACACAGGTTTACCTTATGATCTAGTTGTGCAAGATACCTTTTTCGGTTCAAATTGAAAATCCAATATGGCCACCAGGCGGCCATCTTAGATTTCCCCATGAAACTTTGTTATCGTGATTTCTCAGGAAGTACTGCCTGGATCTTTCTTAAATTTGGTAGACCGGTTGCCCTTGTGGTCCAGTTGTGCAACATACCTTTCTGGTCCGATTCCTAAATCCAATATGTCCATCAGACGGCCATCTTGGATTTCCCCATGAAACTTTGTTATTGCGATTTCTCGGGAACTACTGCATAGATCTTTATCAAATTTGGTACACAGGTTCCCCTTGTCGCCTAGTTGTGCAAGGTACCTTTTCTGGTCAGATTCGAAAAAATCCAATATGGTTGCCAGGTGGCCATCTTGAATTTCCCCTTGAAACACTGTTATCTTGAATTCTCAGAAAATATTTCATGGATCTTTCTGAAATTTGGTACACAGGTCCCAGATGGGGCCTAGTTGTGCAAGATAGCTTTATCGGTCCGATTCGAAAATCCAGTTAATACGGTATTCCCGAGTTGTGACCTTGCATCACAAGAGTTGGTGAATCAAACGGTGGGGCATATTCTATATATTGACTATAGAGAATATCCATATCTTCACCTTCCATATCAAGGAGTTCAAATAATTCGGAATTAAAATGTATTTAGTCCATGCAGTTGCAAGTGAACTGCCCCACCCTTTCGTCTGCGGGCGGGTCAGCTACATGAGGGACGTCACTCTTGTGACACAATGTCACAACTCGACAACTGTAAACTACTGCATGTTTCGATCCATGGGAAATAATCAAGATTCAGACACTTTCAAATTCGAAGTTTCAACATTACTGCGCGAACCGGATGCCTTCAGTATTAAGTATTGTACTATCTTACTGTTTTCGAGCATGGTATCTTAAGAGATATCTCAAACTAGTCCAGTAAACAGAACAGAATTAGCATTCGTTCCAAATTATAAAATCTTAAGTATGCCAAAGTGTCAAAGAGATTTTTCTTCGCTTCCAGTACCAAATGATGACACGTGCAAAGAAATAAATAAAATAAAAATACTACAAAACGAAGACGAAGGATCCTCCGTACATGTACATTCACTTTCAGGCTAACTTTGCTCATTTCTCTTGTACTATAACAACCGACATCAGTTCACTTTCTAGAAATCTTGAAACTTCTGAAACTTAGAAAGATTATATCTTGGTGTTTTCCAGTGTCCCTTTTTTGATTTTTTTCGCTCAGATTCGAAATTCTGTAAACAAAATTACAACTCAATCGTCTAAGTAACAATGGACAAAAAGATCCTCTTGTCATTAGCTTACAATTATCGGACAATGGTGGGCGCCAAGATCCTTCAGGATCTCTCGTTACATTTCCAATTGTACCAGCTGACTAGGCTTCTGAAGAATTATTGGGTAAAAAGTTAGGGAACATTCGCAACATTGAAACATTAAAACCTTACTGGTTTATGTCTCACATCCGGGATGATCATTGCCATTATGTATTTGTTCTAATTTCAGTTTATTGTAACCAGAACGTGTGCGGACGTAACAAGGGCTCGACCCGAAGACCTAGTGTGGTAAGCTTCAGCACTCTAGCCTTAGGATTAGCGAAAATATATAGGGGACACTTTCCGCAACCCCCTCCCCCCTCAAGGCTGCAGCATAGCACAAATCGCACAGGACAGATTGGGTCAACGGATCCAGTCCCGTTTGTGTGTAAATGTGTAATGTCATTTTTTTCAGGAGGTTAATGCAGCATGTATTTGGAACCAGCTTGATTGTGTGGCCGGGGATCCTTGTCCTGGAAAAAGTTGTTGTTGCAGACCTCCTCGTGAGTATCTGTTATCGGTGCATGTTTTGGTTGATAGGAGATAATTTTCCGAACATCATTAAAGTGACAAGCCAACGAAATGGTGGTATAGCAGCGAGTAATCGGAGTGACATATATACAAAGGAGGAGGCGCGTTCATGAGTTATTAATTTATTACGGTTGGTCTTTTGTATACGGAAATTCACGGCCAATATTTAGTTTATGTATTTTATCGGATCGGAATGGGATATATTCTTTGTGTGTTTTTTTTTGTTCAAGCCCATAACGTACATATGTGCAAATTCCGCAGATTAACGTATCTTCATTAACGTGCCTTCATTACATTTCCAATTGTACCAGCTGACTAGGCTTCTGAAGAATTATTGGGTAAAAAGTTAGGGAACATTCGCAACATTGAAACATTAAAATCTTACTGGTTTATGTCTCACATCCGGGATGATCACTGCCATTATGTATTTGTTCTAATTTCAGTTTATTGTAACCAGAACGTGTGCGGACGTAACAAGATGACTTGACCCGCCAGTATCACAGAAGAGCATAGAACGATGTTGACGCAGCTTCCATGGACGAAATCAATATTTTTGGACTTTGTATGAAGTCAACCCTCTCGCCTGACCACAGCTACCTGCTTTTTAACTATTGCATTTATCTCTGATACTCATCTCTGCGAACTATGTTGTTCCCTCTATTTTTAAAGACGTGACTGTTTTCAATAACCGAGCCAGCTGCTACTGAAAACTAAATTTTTGAATTGAATTGAATTGGAATTTATTCCCCAACAGACATATATATATATATGCACGTGAGCACATGAGTAGTATATAAAACACGGATAGACTCACGTTGACCTCTTTGCACTTAAACTTGATGTCACGGGGACATGACGTGATCGAGAGGTCAAGTGCACTATAGTTCCGGCGAAGATCACGTGAACTTTGGGGCATGTATTCCTCCGCGGTGATGCGGTCATGTCTGGCGGTGATGCGGTCGCGAGAAAAAGCTTCCGCGGACAGAAAGTAGTCCCAAATACGTGTTTTCGTGAGAATCATCTGGAATGTTCGGCAATCTTCAGGGCCTCCCTAATGGTCCGATGGGGTCGTATGAGGTATCAATGTGAAGCATTTGTGAAGGAGCATCTGATGGGCTGGGTGTGGGGTTGAAATAGCGTCATTCTGCGCATGAGCGGCAGACAAAGGGTATGGAAATAGACGTTTTGGGGTCTAGGTGGGCCACTTATGGTCCGATTGGGTCAAGTGAGGTATCAATGTGAAGCATATGTGAGGGGGCATCCGACGGGGTGGATGTGGGGTTGGAATATCGTCATTCTGCGCATGCGCAGTAGACAAAGTGTATGGAAATATACGTTTTGAGATCTAGGGGTGCCCCTAATGTGCCGATGGGAGTCGTATGAGGCATCAATTTGAAGCATATGTGAGGGAGCAGCAGCCTGGACTAGTGTCTCGGCCGTTGTCAACATTCTGCGCATGCGCAGACAGGGAATTGTGGGAAAAGGGTATGGAAATAGACGTTTTGGGATCTTGCGGGGCCATTATTGGTCCTATGGAGTCGTATGAGGTATCAGTGTGAAGCATTCGTGAAGGAGCATCCGACAGGGTGGGTGAGACGTGGAACTGTCGTCATTCTGCGCATGCGCAGTAGACAAAGAGTATGAAAATAGACGTTTTGGGGTGTAAGTGGGTCACTATTGGTCCGATGGAGTGGAGTGAGGTATCAATGTAAAGCACTCGCGAAGGCGCATCTGCCTGGACTAGGGTGGCCCTCCACAGTTTCGTAGTAATGGCCTCGGTCTAATTTCATAATACGATAGACTACCCGTGTTCTGCTACATCATAATTCTTTTTGTCTTCTTAATAGCTTATATCTATAATACCATCCTATTCAGCATTATCAACGCTGCAAACTAGCATGTACAAATCGATGGCTGGCTTCGCCTACGCGCTGATCGGTATCATGGAGTAAATTTTGTCCTGCCTCAGTTATGCCCCTTGGGTGTGCCTAAAAATCTTGACTCATTTACGGGAAGAAAATCTGACAAAAAACTGGCGGGTAGACCCCCACTTTTTTTTTGCCTTTTTTAAGACCGGACCAGAGAAAGTGAGTAAGAAGTTTAATTGAAATCGCTCTTACATATTTTTCTGGAAATTGAGCCGAATTTGACCATTTTTCGACATTTTTAAGGGTTTTGTAGGAAATATGAAGCAAGCCTGGAAGGGAATGTTCGAGATTCATTTTTCTATAACATATCAGTGGCATGTCTTAAAATGATATTTCAATCATGCTCTCTCAGAAAATATATACATATAGGTGATTTGGGTTGAAAATTTTACGATAATTGGTGGCCGAAAAACGGACCCATAGTCTATTCCATGCCGAATGGAAGAATCCCTGGAGTGCACCCTAGTGTGTGGTCCGTGTTCAACATTCTGCGCATGCGCAAACAGGGAATTGTGGGAAACGGGCATTGGAAGGAACGTTTTGGGATCGACGTGGGCCACTAGTGGTCTGATTGGGTCGAGTGAGGTATCGCTGTGAAGCATACGTGAGGGAGCATCCAACTGAATGTAAGATGGGAATATCGTCATTCTGCGCATGCGCAGGCAGAGAATTGTGGGGAAAGGGTATGGAAATAGACATTTTGGGGCCGACATGGGCCAATATTGGTCCGATGGTGTCGTATGAGGTCTTATTTTGAAGCTCTCGTGGAGGAGCATCCGACTGGACTAATGTACCGTCCGTTTTCATTATTCTGCGCATGCGCAGTCTGGCCGTAGCATAGAAAACAGGTATTTTGTCGGGGTGTGTTTGAGGTAGAGGTGGACCACTATGGGTCCGAATGGGTCGTGAGAGGTGTCAAAATGAAGCTTTTGTAGGGTAGAGTCAGAATAGCGTGTTTTCTATTGCAAATCGCTTCAATCTGCTCATGCGCAGTTGGATGTATTAAGTAAAGTGGTCATTTTAGGGGTGCGTGGTGGTGTGTTTGGAGTAGAGATTGACCACTATTGGTCCGAATGTGTCGTGAGAAGTGTCATTTTGTATCTCGCGGGGTGTAGACTCCGATTCGAAGGGCTGTCCACAGCATCTGTGACGTCATCGGTGACGTCATCAGTACGAGTAGTAGCGAAAGTGGGCATTTTGGGGAAGTGAAGGAAGGTATTTGGTGTGGAGATGTATCAGCCTTGGTCCGAATGCGTCGTGTTGAGTGTCATCTTGTGGTTCTTGTGATGCAGACCCCTATTTGAGGGATGTTCACGTCATCTGTGACGTCTATGGTGACGTCATCAGTAGGAGTAGTAGCGAAAGTGGGCATTTTGGGGAAGTGAAAGAAGGTATTTGGTGTAGAGATGGACTATCCTTGATCCGAATGCGTCCTCTGTGGTGTCAGCTTCTAGCCTTCGGGGTGGAGACCACGATTCGAGGGATGTCCACAGAATCTGTGACGTCATTGGTGACGTCATCATTACGAGTAGTAGCGAAAGTGGGCATTTTGGAACAGTGAAGTAAGGCATTTGGTGTAGAGATGGACCATCCTTGGTCCGAATGCGTTCTGTACATGTCCATGTACTTTGTGCATGTCCATGTATATATACTCTGCGCATGTCCATGTATTCTTTGCATTTCCCTGTACATGTACTATGTGCCTACACATGTACCATGTGCCTAATCGGGGTGTATATTTCATCCAAGTCTAGCGGATAGCGGTTGTAAGTTCAGCAATGTTTATACAGTTTATTACCCCCAATGTTACATCATACCCAGGCTGGGGGAGCCGCCCTGGGTATGTTTAGTATGTTCACAGCAAAACAAATTGAAATATCAAACATGTTGTATTATTTAACGCGCCGTCACATTAGGTTCAAGTGTTTACTGAACTCAAGTCAACGATCAGCATGTAGACATAGAGAGTATATTCGGCATGTTATGCTATTCATCAGTGCACGGGTGACGCATTCAGCCGAGAGGGCTGACCAGTTTAACATTGGTGACCCTCTCCACTGTCTACTTGGTGTTGGGGCGTTGACGTTGTGTCCATTCCAAGAGATCCACGGTGTCCAGTTTCTCCAGCATCGCCTCTAGCGACGCCCGGTTAATGATGGTGAACGGCTGGTCAAACACATGGCTGTTATTACTGGGATAATAATACCGTAACTGATCCGTCTCTTTGTGGCGTAAGATGTACCCGAAGCGACTTTCAATTTGAAGGCCGTAGATTGATCATTGAAGATGGCTTCCACGTAGCTGCGTAGACGGGCGAGGTCGGCCAGTCGGAAATTGTAGATATCTTGAATAGGACGATGACGGTGAAAAGAGTGCCGTATCATGGTCCAATGGCGCCGATAGATGTGACTCAATGGATGGGCGTCCTGTAACAGATCGCTAGGAGCATCCACTGCATCTTCCAAAATATGTTCGATGTTGTCAGGCGTATGACTAGGAACAGTAATGCCAGGGACTGGCTGGATATCTAGGCTCTTCTGAACTGTGGGTATAGGCGAGCTCTCCGTTATCGCATCACCAGTGGCATTCGTCTCTCCGGGCTCATCTTCATTGGGTCTTACCCTCCTGATAACTGCTTCTGGCAAGTTGTGCAAGTGAACATCTTGGTGGTTGACAGTGTCTGATGAAACTGCCAGGCCGCTTTTCTTTTTTAGCACGCTAGCTGGTGATTTATTTTTAGCGCACTCAGTTCAACTACTCCCAAGTCGACGACCGAGATGTACTTGTGTACGAATGAGCCGCATTGCGCGGACGCGCGCGTGTGTGTGTGTGTGTGTGTGTTGGAGTGTGTGTGTATGTGTGGGCAGTGGATTTTGCATCTGGGACCTTGTCAACATCCGAGTTTGCCAGTAGGTTTTTCCCATCGTTCCTCCGTCTTCCATCCGGGTACCTTGGTTTTACATCCGTATCCTCATCTTACATCCGGGTTTTTCATGAGCCGCATTGCGCGCGTGTGTGTGTTTGTGTTTATCCGCGCACAATGGAGAATTACGTTCCCTCCGAAAACTTCTTCTCATCGCATCAATATGCTCAGACCCATTCAATATAAACACAACCAAGTGACATCAACAACAACAGGCACATTGCGTAATACACGTTTTATTATCCTCTCACCACCACCACTTGGCGTTCAGCAACGATCAGCATGTAGACATATAGAGTATGTACGGCATGTTATGGTAATCATCAGTGCATGGGTGACGCATTCAGCCGATGGGGGTGGTCGGTCAGCTTGGTAACGAAAAACGTGACATTGGTCACCCTCTCTACGACCCATTGTGTGTTGGGGGCGTTGTTGTGGGCCCATTCCAAGGGATCCACGGTGTCCAGTTTATCCAGCATCGCCTCTAGCGCCGCCCGGTTAATGATGGTAGACGGTTGGTCAAATATCCGGATGTTACTGCTCGGGTAAAAGTATCGGGCTTGGTCTGTGTCCTTATGCTGCAGCATTCAACTTGAAGGCTGTAGTTTGATCGTTGAAGATGGCTTCCACGTAGCTGGGTAGGCGGGCGAGTCGGTCAGTCGGAAATTGTATATATCTTGAATAGGGCGATGACGGTAGAAACAGTGCCGGATCATAAGCCAATGGAGCCGATAGATGTCACTCAGTGGATGGTCTTCGTGTATCAGATCGCTAGTAACATTTATGGGTTCGTCCACGAAGTGAACTTTGCCCTCCACGTCGTACAAAACCTGGCCCAAGGTCTTGTCGTCGGAATTTGACTGTTGAATTAGGGCGACATCATCATCAGCCCTGGGAGTTCCCGCTGTCTCGATACTGGTGCCTACGGGCACCAGTGTTTTGGACACCTTTTGGACGGGGTTTTGGACACCTGTTGACCTCAATAATTTGCATATGACCTCTGTGAGGTCACTTCCGCTTCCGTTCACGTGACCGGAACTGACCTTTGGCCCCTGCGCGCAATTTTTATCCGGTATTGTTTTGTACCCGGATGGAAGACCCGGATGGAAAACCCACTGGCAAACCCGGATGTTGACAAGGTCCCACATGCAAAATCCACTGCACACACACACACACACACACACACACACACACACACACGCACACGCGCGCGCGTAATGCGGCTCATTCGCACACCAGTACATCTCGGTCGTCGACTTGGGAGTAGTTGAATTGAGTGCGCTAAAAATAGATCACCAGCTAGCGTGCTATAAAAGGGGAGCGGCCTGGCCGTTTCATCAGACACTGTCAACCACCAAGATGTTCACTTGCACAACTTGCCAGAAGCAGTTTACTCGTCTAGATAATTTACGACGCCACGAGGCCTCTATCCACAACGAGGCACGGTATACTTGTATAACCTTCGCACGTTCATTCAATCGGGAGGATCATTTACTGCGCCACGAAGGCTCATTCCACGAGGGCGCGACGGAACAGTGTAACGATTGTGGTCAACTCTTCAAACGACCCAATCAGTTAAGAAAGCACCAGCGTTTGATTCATACCCCATCTCTACGGTTTGGGCGACAACTTTCCTCTAAAGAGGCACCCAGGAGGGTAAGACCCAGTGAAGATGAGCCCCAGTGACGAATGCCACTGATGATGCGATAACGGAGAGCTCGCCTATACCCACAGTTCAGAAGAGCCTAGATATCCAGCTGGTCCCTAGCATTACTGTTCCTAGTCATACGCCTGACAACATCGAACATTTTTGGAAGATGCAGTGGATGCTCCTAGCGATCTGTTACAGGACGCCCATCCATTGAGTGACATCTATCGGCGCCATTGGACCATGATACGGCACTGTTTCCACCGTCATCGCCCTATTCAAGATATCTACAATTTTCGACTGACCGACCTCGCCCTTCTACGCAGCTACGTGGAAGCCATCTTCAATGATCAAGCTACGGCCTTCAAATTGAATGTCGCTTTCGGGTACATCGTACGCCACAAAGAGACGGATCAGTTACGGTATTATTATCCCAGTAATAACAGCCATGTGTTTGACCAGGCGTTCACCATCATTAACCGGGCGTCGCTAGAGGCGATGCTGGAGAAACTGGACACCGTGGACCCCTTGGAATGGACACAACGTCAACGCCCCAACACCAAGTGGACAGTGGAGAGGGCCACCAATGTTACGTTCTTCGTGGCTAAACTGGTCAGCCCTCTCGGCTGAATGCGTCACCCGTGCACTGATGAATAGCATAACATGCCGTATATACTCTCTATGTTTACATTTTGATAGTTGACTTGAGCTCAGTAAATACTTGTACCTAATGTGACGGTGCGTTAGGCGCCGTTTCCAATTATCGTTCGCGAATGAATCGTTTATTTCGTCAAATTTTCTCGAAGTCGCGATTTTCAATCGAGAAAATTCTCGCGAATAAAAAAAAAACGATTGAGGATTATAGCCGAAAGTAGTACGGTAAGGTTCAGCCTGACTGACCCGCATACACGTTCGAGTTTCTGTATCATAAACACTTCAGTCAGACTATATAAAGTTCAATCATTTTTATCGGGTTTACCAAGGGTAAACCCTATATTAGTATCACTTTTCAGATTTTTTTTCTTTTTTCTTCTGCACATGTGTAGTTTTGATCTCCTGCCCGGAGACTGTTCTCATTTGATGCCCCTTAGAGCATTCACAACAGGCCTCGCACAAGCCATGCAATTCCAGGCGCTAAGAGTAATGGAATTTCGTTGAAAGGACATGGAAAGTCAGAGGAAATATATGTACAGAGTCCGGGGAAAATGAGTGGAAAAAGCTAAGTTATTCTCTGAAGTTCAGCGAAATTTCTTGCGGAATAAAAATCCAAACAGCCGTGAAACGTGTTTGCTGGTGACCGAGTTTCGCCAGATTGGAACGAGGTCAGACAGCTCATTTACATATTTTGTGTAGCCCATTGGTTGAACTAAACTCGTGACTGTTTCCCGCTGAATTAATATTCATATTCTGTGACGTGTATTGGTCGAGGTCATAATGTCGACAGCTGATTGGCTTACGCTCTTGACATCTATACTAATTTACGTATCCAGAACGCAAAATGGTACATCTTCAGAAAATTTATGACCTAGGCCTATCCCAAAGTTCACAAGATCATTATTGTTTAGCATCATCAGATAAACAAGAATAGTACGATCAGACAACATGCAGGCGAAAATACTGTATAATTGACGTAATTCGTTGTTTTCCGCGTTTCAATGGTTGATCTTCAATGCATAATGTAGGTCAACTAAATTTATAATGTCTGCTGCTTCAAACGAGTAGGCCTACAAGTACGTTCAGTTTTATTTTTTTAACGACAAAACTTGCATAATGTTGGCAACAAAAGTACATATCATCGGGCGTATCATGAACAGTACTATGTATTGAATGAAGAACAGAAATGCTGCAAATGCCCTGACCTGATCATGTACATGTAACACTAAGAACCTTGGAATAGGTCATAAATTTCCCGAAGATGTACCGTCTTGCATCCAGAACAGTCCCATTTGAACTGGTCAAATTGCAGTCACCATTGTTCGTTGGTTTGGAATTTAGCTTTGGGCTAATTTTGCCGATGCCGGGAAAATGCAAATTTAGTGAACATTGGCTGAGAATGGATGATTATAACTGTGGTTGTCCCGTCACGGTGAGAGGACAGCAACGTACACAATATGTCAAACAAATGTGGATCTGTCCAATATGGACGATGGTCGGAGCCATACAAAGATTACAGGGTACACATTACGCATGGACAGAAAAATCAGGGCGGACAGCACATGAACATACCGGCATTTCTGACTATGCCCGAGCTTCAACTTCTACCTCGAACGGTGAGACGACCAATACCCTGCACGACCGTGGCCATATGCCAACATCTGCCGGAGATCATCGCGAGGGTATTTCTGGCTTTCTTTCAACAAATTAGACATTGGAACCGGAAATAGTGTGGTGTTTGAAACAAATACAGTCACACTGATATAGATAGACTGTCTTTCAATATGAAGTCCGACATGGACGATGGCTGAGTTATGAATGTCTGATCTAGAACTTGTATGAAAAGCGTTGTTTAGAGGTCACGGAAATTTCAAAAATTGGTCATAGAAAAGTCATGGAATTTTGAACCTCTGAAGGCGCACGAACCCTGTCATAAAAAAAATACCGTTCTTCTCTCTGACAGTCATATACACGGTGGCTTGTGCATTGAACGTGATAATTGGGAGATTATCGCAGTAAATTTTATCTTTCCAATTTCTTTTAAAAGTTGCCTTTATCTGGTAGCATTTGTTACGGCGAGACGGATAGTCATTCTCCACGGTCCAGCGACAACCGATCCTATCTGGCTATTATGTGGGGCTGATGCCAGGAAGTCACTGCGCCACAAAGCAATAGCAGGATAACCAGCGAGTAATATAGGACCAGCACTTATTGTCCCATCAGTTTTTTTTAGTCACTCTTTCAAATGCAAGAACTCGAAATTGGTACATGATATATAGATCTGAAACTTCAACTTTACACACATATTCTTGAGGTTGTTCTATAACTATATGGCACTTTATGAATTATTATTACGAATATGAATTTTAATATTTTTGAACATTTTTTAATCTTTGGTACCGGTAAGCTACCTTACAGCAAAAGTTATGATACATATATAGTGCAAGATCACAAAGATGATCTTCACTTTAGATAGGGAATCGTCCTCAATGCGTTTTTGATACACACAGCTGGTGGGGCTAAGTTTTGTCTAAAAAGCACCAAATTGACCATTTGAATAGATAAAGAATAATCAAGACCCACAAACAAACACAACCAGACTTACAGTGGTTCAAACCTGCCGTATTTTGCACTTTTCGGTGCATTTACAGTCGACATTTTCTCTCCAAAATTCTCGTTGCAAAATTATGACACCTTTAACCAAAATCATATTTAGACTTATTTGTTGGTCAAAATAGCTAAAATTGGTTTTGGTTAAAGGTGTCCTATTTTTGTAACAAGAGAAAATCCACACCGAAAAGTGCCTAAAAATACGAAAATAAGCCAACTTACCAACTTTAGTGAGCCATAAATCCGTTTTCGTGCATCTGCAGTCCTTCATTATTTCGGGTCTTATAATTCAGCATGAAGGCTGTACAAAAAAGTCCATTTCATATCCCTTTGATAAAAGTGAAAGTTTGGCCCTTCAAACTGAACAGCTTGAGGACGATTCCGTATGTCAAGCGAACACCACCATTCTTCCCAAATATGACACTAATAAACTCCTCTGATGCAAGTAAACCCGATATCAGTACTTTAAGTACTTTGATTTCTTCTTCCTTTTCCATTCTTCTTTGCCTTGTGTAAAACTATAGCGTGTTTCAGTTCAGTTGGCGGTTATATAGATACGATGGGGAAATTGAAAAAAAATAAATATATATACACATGGCAGTGTGACTAACGTCACAGGACCTACGAAGTACAGTAGGCATTAGGACTCGAACGCGAACTGAACTCTTGGAAATCCCCACCCCCAGTTGAAATCCTGCCTATATTAAGATGGGCACCGTCCAAGTCAGAATCGCCAGTGATTTTCATCAAAAATCACCAGAAATTTTCATCAAAAGTTGGTCAGCTCAGAACTTGTTGGTAACAGTCTCCTAATGCGCCTTTATTCCAAAATAAATAACACTCGCCGATTTAATTTTACAATTTTTTAATTAAAGGAAACAGATTGAATACTATAGGTTCAGTAGATTTCAAGCTTTACGTGTGAAAATACATTTACATCTCTTTAATGGTTTTCAGTGCCCTTGTACAGGATCAAAACAACTTTTTGAATCACATTATTTTCCCAACAATACAACAAATTTTTATATATAGTACTATAGTAGAAAGGTAGCATTTATGTAGTTTACGGTAATTCAACTCAAGACCAACACCTTCTATGCACAAGATAATAATGATTCTATGTCATTCTCCTGAGCATAACCGGTACAAAGACGAATAAATAGCGTCTCTACATCACGTTGTTATCTAGATATATGAGACAACACATTTTGGGCATTGGCAATCTGATGAATGTACTATTCCGGTTTTCTTGTTTCACATTATATTCTATGGCGGTTGATCGATGATTTTCTTCATTGATAAACGTTAAACCACCTAGCTTTAACTAATTCTGCTAGGCTGTCTTCATTCAGACTGTACAGCCTACACAGTCCACAGAAAATACACCGCACATTCTTGTACTCCCAGCCTTATCCCATTTGATGGCAAGTTTATGGGGCTGTTTAATGTCTAAGCTAGGAAATGTTCCAGGGTAGTGGACAGGCATGCAATAATATACTATATCTGCTATACAGGACACCGACCACTGTAACTTGATGTGACAAGCAGCAGAGTAGAAACCGGCCTTATCTCAGTGGGCTTGGATATAAATCACTGTTAAAAACCACAAGGCTGGGATGGAGCCTCTCTCTGTGTTTGTTCCAAGGACAAGCCTTAATGACTTTTAAATCCACTGATAAGGAGGTCCCATGGCTTCATGGTCATAAAAGGAACATGATACTGTTAAAGGCCACATGGATGGTATGCATTTATAACAATATACTGAAGTGTTAATTATAAATCTAATTTTAATCAGAATTATTTCAGATCAGAACTTGCTGATAACAATGCCCTAATGCACGTTCATGCCAAAAATCAAGGTTCTAATGTCAACGGTTCTCCTTATTTTGCCGACGAAAGGATTCGGATGGACTGACTCACTCACTCATTACCGGACAATTTGCGATCTGTAGCCTACTTCGTAGGAATAGGAATAATGGTTATGCATATAATTATAACTATAATTATTATACAATTATATTTACATATATTTTGTACGGGACACAGGCCCGGATATGGTCAGATTGAGTCATTTGCACTTGCAATTTCGTTTATTATTTTGAGTATTTCTGTCTTTTAAAGCTGGTATTATTCCAGATTTCTTGTCTAGTATTTTTCGTGAACGTTTTTCGCATTTGTGCGTGCTGAAATTCTGAGTTGATTCGTCAGATTTTCGCTGTTCTCGTGTTTTTTTTTGTCCTACGATCACCATTTTCCTTGTGTATATAGATGGCGCTGTATTGAATATAACATTGTCATACGGGGCTTTTGAGTCTTCGAAAGCACTTAATTATTAAAATATAGCGCGGGCTATTTGTAAAACTTTTCACAACTGTCATTATTTTTTTGCTTGTTTGTTTGGTTGTGTAAATTAATCTTTTCTGGAGCTCTATGGGTGGGAGTCTTGTTGTGTGGCTCCCTAAGTGGGAGTCTATAAGTGCAAAACCCCACAGTTGCCTGGCTTGTGGGATATTTGATGGTAGATGAATACGTATATTTTCAATAAATTGTGAAACTTTATAAATACAAAGGGTAAATATATATATAAAAGAAATGATTCAAAGAAAATAATGATATTGATTATTTTTCACAATTTGATGAACATACATGTATTCATTCACCATCAAATATCCCACAAGCCTGGTAATTGCAGTATGGAAAACACTGAAAGGGGGCTGAACGCGGTTTGCTTGGCAAGATGATCAATGTCTCGCATTTGGCTAAAAAGGAAACCTTGACCATGCGAAGATATGTTTCAAAAGCCCTGTATAATTCAGGTCACGTGACTTGGTTGCTGAAGAATCAAACAACGCCCCTCACCGCGTATGATACTATATGTGAAATGATTGCTTATTCAATAAAATATGAATATAAAACGTCTTTGTATGTCCGACAGATTTTCAAATCCCACATTTAAATCTTTAGTTTTGCGAAAAAAAAAACACGAAATCTTTAACCGATGATCGTACTCGGACGAGAATTTTTTTTTGGTTAATCCATTAAGAGATGAAATTATATAATATTCAGTTGTTTTCTGTCTTGAGCTTCCCTTTGGAATCATTCATAGTTCATTTATCAAAATGTAAAATTAAAATAAAAACTATTGTACATATGCGAATCCAACCGTTATATGCGATTCAATCGCCAGTGTGATATGTATTTGATATAAATATGAAATCACTGCCGCGAATATTCTTATAATCAATAAAATTAACTTGATGGTGATTTTTTTAAACTTATTCACATCTCAATAGTTTAAAAACTGTACCAAAACTTGAATGTATACCCTTTCTTAATGTATGTTTTACTATAACAAAATATACATATTTAATTACACTATTTTTCACTTTACTTAACCTAGAAATTCTCGGCTGGAGGGCTAAGCTGTTCTGGGTTATCCGCCATGTGCCCATTCACACCTCTATCAAGTCTGTGCCGTAATCATTCTGATAATGCAATCAACGACGAACTCAAATCCACTCATGACCTTATTAAATGAACATGTAATTTTGTCATTTACGCTTCGCCAGAGTAAATCTGAGCGAGGACGTCACAGGAAGCATGGTACAGGTATGTGTATAGATATTTCCAGCATACGCCCTTCTTCGGCTTGTAGGAGACTATAGATCGTTAATCATATATATTATCCGGTTATCTTACGCATTTATACAGTATAGTAATATAGGTTTTCCATCGACAAATCCGCAACCAGCATTAAATGTAGTTCCCAGTTCGCGGATAGAGCGGCGTACGACGGCAACACGGCCTATGTGTCAGATATCACTCCGCCTCACGATTCTCTCGCACCTTGAAAAAAACGATTCTCTCGCGATTGAAGATTCGCGATCAAGAACGGATCGCGCATGGGTAAACGATTCAAAAACGATATCGCGAGAGAATGGTTTTTTTCAGAAAAGGTTCAATCGTTTTTTCTCATTTTTTTCTCGATATCCTCGCGACTGATTCACGAATGATCGTTTTTCAATTGAGAAAATTGAAGAAAAATCGCGACTGAAGAAAAAACGAATAATGGAAACGATCCCTTAAATAGTAAAACATGGTGTTTGATATTTCAATTTGTTTTGCTGTGAACATACTAAACATACCCAGGGCGGTTCCCCATCCTGGGTATGATGTAACATTGGGGTAATAAACATTGCTGAACTTGTTGTTATTCACGACAACCGCTATCCGCTATACTTGGATGAAATATATACCCCGATTAGGCACATGGTACATGTGTAGACACATAGTACATTTACAGGGAAATGCAAAGAATACATGGACATGCGCAGAGTATATGTACATGGACATGCACAAAGTACATGTACATGGACATGTACAGAACGCATTCGGACCAAGGATGGTCCATCTCTACACCAAATACATTCCTTCACTGCTCCAAAATTCCCACTTTCGCTACTACTCGTACTGATAAGGGCACCAATGACGTCACATATGCTGTGGACATCCCTCGAATCGTGGTCTCCACCCCGAAGGCAACAAGATGACTACATGACTTCACAGGACGCATTCACACCAAGGATGGTCCATCTCTACACCAAATATCTTCTTTCACTTCCCCAAAATGCCCACTTTCGCTACTACTCCTACTGATGACATCACTATAGACGTCACAGATGACGTGAACATCCCTCAAATAGGGGGTCTGCACCACGAGAACTACAAGAGGACACCCAACACGACGCATTCGGACCAATGCTGGTCCATCTCCACACCAAATACCTTCCTTCACTTCCCCAAAATCATCACTTTCGCTACTACTCGTACTGATGACGCCACCGATGACGTCACAGATGCTGTGGACAGCCCTTCAAACCCGGGTCTACACCCCGCGAGCTACAAAATGACACTTCCCACGACACATTCGGACCAATAGTGGTCCATCTCTACTCCAAACACACCACCACGCACCCCCAAAATGACCACTTTACTTACTACACCCAACTGCGCATGCGCAGATTGAAGCGATTTGCAATAGAAAACACGCTATTCTGACTACCCTACAAAAGCTTCACTTTGACACCTCCCACGACCCATAGTGGTCCATCTCTACCCCAAACATCCCCCACAAAATGCCCGTTTTCTATAATACGGCCAGACTGCGCATGCGCAGTATAATGAAAACGGACGATACATTAGTCCAGTCGGATGCTCCTCCACGAGAGCTTCAAAATAAGACCTCATACGACACCATCGGACCAATATTGGCCCATGTTGGTCCCAAAATGTCTATTTCCATACCATTTTCCCACAATTCCCTGCCTGCGCATGCACAGAATGACAATATTCCTACCCCACATTCAGTTGGATGCGCCTTCACGTATGCTTCACAGCGATACCTCACTCGACCCAATCAGACCACTAGTGACCCACCTCGATCCCAAAACGCTCCTTCCAATGCCCGTTTCCCACAATTCCTTGTTTGCGCATGCGCAGAATGTTGAACACGGACCACACACTAGTTCAGACGGATGCTCCTTTACGACTGCTTCACATTGATACCCCACTCGACCCAATCGGACCATTAGTGGCCCACCTAGAACCCAACACGTCTATTTCCATACCCTTTGTCTACCGTGTATTCGCAGAATGACGATATTTCAACCCCAGCCCATCAGATGCGCATTCACAAATGCTTCTCATTGATACCTCATGCGACCACATCGGACCATTAGGGAGCCCTGAAGATTGCCGAACATTCCAGATGATTCTCACGAAAACGCGTATTTGGGACTACTTTCTGTCCGCGGAAGCTTTTTCCCGCGACCGCCAGACATAACCGCATCACCGCGGAGGAATACATGCCCCAAAAGTCACGTGATCTTCGCCGGAACTGTAGCGCACTTGACCTCTCGATCACGTGATGTCCCCGTAACCTCAAGTTTAAGTGCAAAGAGGTCAATGTGAGTCTATCCGTGTTTTATACACTATTCACATGGGACTTGTTAATCTAAAGCCAAATGACAAGAGTTCTGCAAATCCCGACAAACGTCTCAGCGAATGGCATTATGTCTGTCCGGATAATTACACCCTTTAGCTTGTTTCGCGGTGTTTATATATTAGGCATGTTTAAAATATTGTGTTAGTAAAATAGTTTTATATCTCCTGACCGCATCTAACTTATATAAGGTCACTTGAAATTGTATTTGTGATCTCACTGCAGAACATCGAAAGATGGAAAAGTACTTCTAGGGAAGTACAGTATGGGTATACCCCGTCACGCTATAGATACGAATATTGTTCCTTTCTTCATAATTATTTACCACATGCAAACGCAGTTATCTGTATTGTTTTTCAAGTATATATATATTTTATCAAGTGTTCTCTATATAAATTATGATGATAATGATAAGTGTGGTAGTAGCCAACCGAAATATCATTGCTGGGAATGAAACCCTGGAGGGCTTGTTCTATCAAAAGAGAAGAAATAAAAATAATTTTAACATCCGAGAAATATACGGTTGACCTTTTTTTGAAAATTACGTCACTGTTACGTCATCAAAGTGGCACTTTTGAATTTGTTTACTTTTCGTGGTAGAGCTTGACCCAAGGGTCAAGTGCGGTATTTTTCAGTCCTCTAGCTGAAGGGATAAGAAAAATATTTAGGGGAGGGGCGAAATGCATCCCCCTCTCGGCCTGGATAGGTTCCCAAATGCCGAGCCCAGCTAGGATTAAAGAATGCTACCAAGCGATTATAGATATATAGAAACTCAAGTAAATAAATGTTAGATATCTCTGAACATTACTGACTTAGTGTAATCAGCCGCATCCCGTAAGAATCCTAAGTAAGTAAGAAAGGCAAATTATATACATATATTTATTCGTCTAATAATCTGAAAACTATGGTCGATATTGGCAATTGCCAAAAACAGTACATGCATGGCTGCTTGGTCAGCTTTTGGAAAATAAATCTAGAACTAAATAAAGTCATGAAAATAAAAATTCTGGAAGTGATTAAAAATGATTACATTTGGCCCCATCCTAGGCCACTGATTGGCTAATAAGGTGTTCAAGGCCAGTTTGACCGAATCCCCACATGTCTGTTATAGCCTTCATGCATTATGCTCATATAGAAAACACACAAGACAGGTTTTTTGTGGGGAGATATCATTTTGTTTTTTATTCAACAATAACTAACACCAACAACGTGAGAATAACCATGTGAAAACTGAAGCCCAGAACAGGGGGCTTGTACATTGAAAGAACTGAAGCCCAGAACAGGGGGCTTGTAAACTGAAGCCCAGAACAGGGGGCTTGTACATTGAAAGAACTTTAGCCCAGAACGGGGCTTGTACATTGAAATGATGGGCGGCCCAGTCATATACAAGTAAATCGCGGTCCTCGGCCTTGGGGTACTCGTCAAACATCTGTACGATGGTAGATAAGGTTCTTCCCCGACATCGAGGGTACAGGTAAAACAAGCAATATTGTCCGCACACGCTACTGGTCAGGCTTTGCAACGTTGGACTGTTTCAACACCACATCTCTGTGCCTTGATCCATGAAGTCTGTTAAATCGGGATGGAGGGGTGGCAGGCCGTACGGGTCAAAGTATTCGCCCTGCTGTTCTGTCAAGTACACGCCCACCCAATGTTCACCTGGCCGATCCATTGGGTCCGTGTTGAGAACGTAAGCAGCAGGATACATACGGTCTAATGGGAACACATCTCGGGCGAACACCCCTTGAAAGACCATACGTGTCCCTGGGTCATTCTCCACTCGTAAGGCACCTTCAGTGGTTATCTGGTCTGTATCCATGTTAGGTGGCATAGTCACACAGGGCGTTGCGCGCCTTGTCCACTTGAATGATGTTGTCAAGCTCGGCGTAGCAGATCACATTGACGGTGCTCCGGATGGCTCGTGCAAAGTGGATTTCCAACCGTAAATTGCCTTGCTTGGCGAGGGCCAGCTGATGGTCGTTCTCTAAGGTCGAAACAGAACAACGTGTATCTGTTCGCGTAGTCCTCCCGACTGATCATATTCCCTTCGTCCTGGTTGATTTGACCGGTGGCTGTAAACAGGCTCTGATAGGCCCGAATGAAATTCGCGCCCAAAGTTCGGTTCTAGAATGGGTTAACCAGAAGACTATGCTGTAAAGTCATGTGACTCTGTCAGTATGTCGGCACCTCTTCCCACT
>JAVTVY010043361.1:0-21645 GCA_036873755.1 Hanleya hanleyi | reverse complement strand
TGTGGATAGTACACTAGATGTATGAATGAACGAGCATCAATGTCACAGTTTTGTTTCTGTGTTCACATAAAATTCACAGACATTTAACACAAGATGATAAACACGATACCGGATACAGTTAGGGAAGTGCCAAAAGGCCCGGATTTTGAAAAGGTCGTGTGGGACACGCTAGACTGATCATGTCCAGTTTAATGATGTAGGAGAAAAGAATGGAACAAAAACTGCTTCAAACAATAATTTTAGTTATTTGTTCACATTTATTTTCAAATATCTTTTATCTATATATTAAACATTGTTGAGTTACTGAAGAAACAGACCCGTCTAGTCGAGCTGAGTAGTATAAACAGAGCAAATTCACATCTTTTGACCTCAAAAATTTGCATAAGACATCCGTGACGTCACTTTCGGTTTCGGTCACGTGACCGGAAGTGACCTTTGCCCCCTGTGCATGCACACAACATGGCCAGAACCGGAAGTGACATCACAGAGGTCATATGCAAATTTTTGAGGTCAGAAGATGTGAATTTGCCCTGTTACTTGGAGCAGATCACGAAACCTGGTTATTAATACAAGGGTCAACGAGCGCGTGCGATATTCATCGCATGTCATTCTCCGTGAATCGGTTTTGTCTGCTTGCCCCTTGTGTGACGTCGCAAAGGATAACGTCATGGAGGGCATCTCCCCTCCACTCTACCCATACAAATGGGTGAAATATGCAATAAGCATAACATATAGGTGCTGTACGATGTAATTATTAGGAGTCTATGATCAGTGCGACCACAGGTTCGAGTGTTTCTTGTCAAGTATTTCTCCGCAATTTATACACTAATCAAATGGCGGTTCTTGCTTTGGGAATTACCCTTTTGACACCGATCGTGCTGCCATCTGGACACAAGGAAGACAACTCTGACTAGGCGAAAATTCTGTTGGCAGAATTCCGGGTTATCTCCCCTGATTCGAACATTTTCGCCCCTGAACAGGCACGAATTTGCCTTTGAGTTACTTCAATGTTAAAATGTCCGGACATGTCTGGTGACGTCACGTCCGGGTCAGAAGTTGCGTTCGGGTCAAAGGTCACTTCCGGTCACGAGACTGCCCAGCAAGAGTTATCTTCCCCTGAATAAGACAGTACGCTTCAGTTATTTCAATGTAAAAACTAATTGGCAACCCACTCATGGATATTAGCGGTATGTGGTGTGTCACCTTGTTTTCTCTCTCTCATCATGTAGAACACGATGGTAGGGGTCTCGTAGCCATCAGGTGACTTTTGCTGAAAAGCTCTGATGATGCATGCGTAGTTAACCGGTAGGCCTGAGCTGGACATTTTGGGGTCGATGTGAGCCAATATTGGTCCGATTGGATCGTGTGAGGTATCAAAGTGAAGCACTTAAGGAGCACCATCCAACCGGATGGGTGGGTCGTGGAAGTAAGGCTATGGTGCGCATGCGCAGACAGGGAATTTTGCGAAAAGGGCATTGTAATGGACGTTTTGGGGTCAAGGTGGACCACGATAGGTCGATTGGGCCGCGGGAGATGTCATAGTGATGCACTCATACAACCGTGGTGGTGTGGAGTGTAAGTAAGGCTATGTTGCGCGTGCGCAGGGAGGGAATGGGGGGGAACGGGCATTGGAATGGACGTTTTGAGATCGAGATGGACCAATAATAGGCGTACGGATTTGGGGAGGATATCCATGTCAAACGCTCGCCGAGGCCGATCAAGTCATGGGTGGGTGCGTGTAAAATTAGGATTTGGTTTGAAAATATGAAATCCGGAAACACCGGCTGCATCCCTAAAATTCCTATCAACCTGGTTTAATATCGGTCCTCCAGCGGATCGTGGGTTAAAGGGTGTATGTAAAATTGGGATTTGTCCTGAAAAATAAAAAGCGGAACACGGACTTTACACCTAAATCAAGGGGAATCATCCATGGAAGTGTGTATGGGCCATCTACAGGGGTGCATGTTAAATTATGATTTGTCCCGGAAATATAAAAAGTGGAACACGAACTTTTTACGGAGCAGAGGGACGTTATAGTGCTATGGTATGGGTAGGGATATACATATGTAGCACACAAAGTACAGCGTCGCTCAGGTGCGCCATTGAGACATGGCTATCCCTATACACTAACACATAGGGGGCGACCTGGACGGTTTACAATGCGTTAAGATGTTACGATAGGGCATTAAGGCGTTGAGATAGGTCGTTAAGGCGTTGAGACGGGCGTTAAAGGCGTAATGATAGGGCGTTAAGGCGTTGAGACGGGCGTAAAGGCATAACGACGGGAGTTGACGGGCGTCACTGCATTTCGATGAATTTATGTCAATTCCATGGAATATCTAGTCCCATCAGAGCTTCTGAGCTATTTCCCCAGGGCGTTGAAGCGTTAAGGTAGGCGTTGACGGGCGTTAGTCTCCATAAAAGCAAGCATATTCCAAAGACGTACACAGTCAACGTCCCATTCAGCAGACACTCTACCACGATGTTCACGTGTACGACTTGCTCGAAGCCCTACTCATGCATACATGTACAGAGTGTGATATAGTCTTTAAGCATCCCAATCAATTGAAGTGTCATCCACGGATCACGCACGCCAATCTCGATTCCCCAGTTCCCATGGAGACACATCTTCGAATTAAAGAACCCATGCAGGTCGATCCGTCACCCCGAATTGAAGAGCCGATGGAGATTGATACCAGTGTCGAGAAGCTCTTACGTCACCCCTCCTTGCCTACCAATATGAGGTATGAGCTCGGAGCTCCAGTATCCTGGACTGTCCGAAGACAAACAAACGGATCACAGTGAACATGGTCACAGAATAAACTTTCTGAAATGGCGGCTTCTGATTGGACAAGGGCATACTTGAATTGTAAACATACTCAACGCCCCCCAACCCAGTTAGGGTATGATGTAACATTGGGGGGAATAAACTATATGAAAACGTTGAGCGTATTGATATGTCATTCTCTCATCTGGTTGCATCACGGCATTAAGCCGTAAAGGATTAGCTATAGAAGCTGGATACACTCTAGGGTTCACGGGTCGCCCCTATGGGTTAGTGTATAGGGGTAGCCATGTCTCAATTGGGCACCTGAGCGACGCTGAACTCTGTCTACTATATATGTATAGCTGCTCGCCTATCCCTACCATAGGACTATAAAGTCAGTCTTTTCCGCACGTGGGAGTAAAAAGTCCGTGTTCCACTTTTTTATATTTCCGAGACATGCACCCCTGTAGATCGCCCCATACACACTTCCCTTGGTCTAGGTGTAAAGTCCGTATTCCGATTTTTATATTTCCGGGACAAATCCTAATTTTTCATACACCCGCTAACCTACTCTCCGCTACGATCCACTAGGGGACCGATATTACACCAGGTTGATAGAGATTTTAGGGGTAAAATCCGTGTTTCGCGATTTTATATTTTCAAACCAAATCCTAGTTTTACATGCACCCACCCATGACTTGATCGGCCTCGACGAGCGCTTCACATGGACACTCTCTCCAATTAACCCCGTACGCTCAATATTGGCCCACCTCGATCCCAAAACGTCCATTCCAATGCCCTTTTCCCAACATTCCCTGCATGCGTATGCGCACCATAGCTTTACTTATACTCCACACTCATCGAGTTGGATGGTACCATATGAGTGCTTCAGTATGACACCTCCCGCGGCCCAATCGGATCAATAGTGGTCCGCCTCGACCCAAAAACGTCCATTCCAATGCCCATTTCCCACAATTCTTTGTCTGTGCATGTGCACCATTGCCTTACTTCCACGACCCACTTAGCCAGTTGGATGGTGCCCCTTGAGTGCTTCACTTTGGTACCTCGCACGATCCAATCGAACCAATAACGGCTTACCTAGACCCCAAAATGTCCAGCTCACTACGCATGTGTCATCAGAACTTTTCAACAAAAGTCTCCCAATCGCCACGTCATCCCTCCCATCGTGTTCTACATGGTGAGACAGAGAAGACAAGGTCCCACACCCCATACCGCTAATATCCATGCGTGGGTTGCCCATTAGGTTTAACATTGAAATACCTGAAACGTACTGTCTTATTCAGGGGGTAATAACTCTTGCTGGGCCGTCTCGTGATCGGAAGTGACCTTTGGCCCGGACGGGACCTTTGACCCGAACGTGACGTCACCGGACATGTCCGGACATTTTAACATTGAAGTAACTCAAAGGCATATTCGTACCTATTCAAGGGCGCAAATGTTCGAATCAGGGGAGATAACCCGGAATTCGGCCAACAGAGTTTTCTCCCAGTCAGGGATGTCTTCCTTGCGTCCAGATGGCAGCACGATCGATGTCAATGGGGGAATTCCCAAAGAAACAAGCGCCATTTTATTTGTTTATAAATTGCGCAGAGATACTTGACACGAAACACTCGAATCTGTGGTCGCACTGATCATAGACTCCTAATAATAACATAGTACAGCACCTATAGGATATGTTTATCGTACATTTCACCCACTTGTATAGGTGGAGTGAAGGGGAGATGCCCTCCATGAATTTATGCTCATAGACGTGTAACCCCAAAGAGTAAATGAAGTAGTTTTGACCTTAGAAATTTGCATATGACCTTTGTGACGTCAGACAAGGGGCAAGTAGACAAATCCGATTCACGGAGAATGACGTGCCATAAATATCGCACACGCTCGTTGAAAATTTTTTTAGGTCAAAAGATGTAAATTTACACTGTATATACTACTGAGCTGATTGTGCTACATTTTCTGATAGCGCTTGAACTAAAGATAGTAAGATTCAGCTTCCTTACCTCCAGGATAATAAAAATAACGAAGCTACTGCTAACTATTTTTGCAACGATAATATATCAATCGGATGCCCTTTTCACTCGGAATTGAATTACTCGGATGCCCTCATCTAAGGCACAGAGCAAGTGGCATCTCTTTTGGTATCATTTTATGTGCATCTAACAAGCTTTTGTGCTAGTTGGAAGTCGATTGTCAAAGATTTTAGGATATTGAAAGCGAAATATTTCCCCAACATTATATTCAATCGACGGTTGTCTGTGGTTTTTACCCTATGCGGTACCATGAAATGACGCTGTAGAATTATCACTGCACATTAAGCAAAGCGTCCTGCGACTGCAGCATACCGGAAAAACAGACAAAATAAAACCGCTCATTATATGCATAATTATCCAATTATTTTACGATATAACACCTTCTTATTAAAGCATAGTTTTGGGCTACTTCAGATATAGCTGTCGAAGCCATATGAAATGCACAATCTCCTCCGCCTCATCCTCCTCCTCCACCTTTAGACTTTCGACAGTTACATCTAGTTCCTTAACTTTTGAACAAATCGACCATTTTACCGCAAATGTCACCATGGGGTTACACTTATCGTGCAACAAAATCGATGTTAGTAGGTCAAAGGTCAAGGTCAGTGACCAACTTTCAAAGTTTCTTAAATATCGTACATGTACATAGCCTGCAAAATACCATCTTAGAGTGCAAGATCTCTGGCGCTACGTTCCATAACTTCATAACCCGGTGCCCGACATCATTGAAAACTGTTGACCGCTTCTCTCCTGTAGGAAACCATCTGTTTATATTATTTTTATTTCATACACGCATTGGAATTGGTGCTAACTGTCATACGAAATAGGTCTGTCGATTATTGACGCGGAAATGCTTTTGACAGATGACGGCTGAATATCGATTGTCAGATCTGACTCTAGCTGAAAATCGTTAATCTTTGAGAATCACATTATTTTACAAGTAGCTATATGAGAGAAAGAACACATTTTCGCAAGGCAACATTGAGGTCATATGTCAATTAAACTAAAATAATGCTGGCGTGCTGACAAGAAGTCACACACATACATACATTTGCGTACACTTCGCCATCCATAAGATGGCTTGCGAATCGTGAGTCTCCATTATTGCGGAGCGATATCCGGTATATTACGGGATTTTGTTCGGCCTACATCCGGCAGAGAACAGACTCGAGGAATCGGATAAATTACAGGTTTTCAAACCACTTCGGAAACAGATAAAGGCTAGGCTTACAAAATATATAGGTATGAATAACTTTCGTATCACCCAAGAGGTGTGGTAGATCTGTAATTTTCAACAAGTAGGGCATCACATGATTCGAAAATGGCGAGTTACGTCGGTAGACTTTAGCTGATTGGCTGACGAAGTCACGTGGTATTGATTTTTGGAAATTCCCTCTCGCACTTGCCGAAAGTAGGCTGTAAATGGATACACACGATCCCAGGGTCAGTCTTACCGCGTATAGATGACCGAGATGGTTACAGGTTGACATACATACTGAGTGCATGTTTATAAAAACATCACAATAACCAAAAGTGATGATTTGTATCCCAGCCACGCGTTCATTGCATGTGGAGATCTTGACCGATCAGATGACCCCTAGCACCGGCTTGAGCGGTATTAAATATAAAAATATTTCAGAGCGATGATGTAATAGCCCTTCAAGTCATTTGTTGGAAAATGATGAACTATGTGACCGCCAGATGGCAAAAAAAAAAAATGACTCGGACAAGAGAGTATGAATAGAATGCAAGTTCGGATTCAGAACAAATATCTGTGAGGCCATACGTCGGCCAAGCGCTTCATTAGCCACCATGTTTACAAGTCACAAAACTACAATCACAATGATCGGTGCAGAGTGCAAACCTCGGGGATGAAACATTTAAAGCGTGCTGGAAAACAATGCCGACGTACGGACAAAAAGGCATATGACTCCACATATACTGACAGCATATTTATAAAAAAAATCAATGTCAACTTGGTCAAAAAATTAGAAAATCAAAGAAATTCACTTTCTTTTGATACATCAGCAGGAGACGATATTCCGAGTACCTAAACTGAGGTCAACAGGTCAAAGGTCAGCTTCAATTTGACCCCCAAAACAGGAAATTATCGAAAACATTATCTGCGCTATTAATTCGGTTCTACACTAAGAAAACATAGGTTCTGAATCCTTGTCTAGTCTAAGGATGTGCATTGTACTACAGGAATACGTCAATATTACATCAGACAAGAACCTATTAAAGTCGACCGATCAAATGCCAAGGTCACTTGGGATGAAACATATCGAAAACTAAACCATAGGAAATTACATTTTTGTGCGTTAATGGTTAGTTTGAATCGACGTGTCGAGCAGCAATATTAAGATCAAAAGGTCGACAGCCATGGTTGCTTTCCACCAACAGCTCACCAAAAATGTTTTTAATGACGCAGCCCATAGTGCCAATTAGATTATTTTCAACAAATCGACCAATTTCTCTCGAATTTGGACAAGATAGCTATGGTGTCGTGCAAGTGTGGAGCACCAAGATAGCTATGGTGTCGTGCAAGTGTGGAGCACCAAGATAGCTATGGTGTCGTGCAAGTGTGGAGCACCAAGATAGCTATGGTGTCGTGCAAGTGTGGAGCACCAAGATAGCTATGGTGTCGTGCAAGTGTGGAGCACCAAGATAGCTATGCAAGTGCTGGAGCACCAAGATAGGTGTCGTGCAAGTGTGGAGCACCAAGATAGCTATGGTGTCGTGTGCAAGTGTGGAGCACCAAGATAGCTATGGTGTCGTGCAAGTGTGGAGCACCAAGATAGCTATGGTGTCGTGCAAGTGTGGAGCACCAAGATAGCTATGGTGTCGTGCAAGTGTGGAGCACCAAGATAGCTATGGTGTCGTGCAAGTGTGGAGCACCAAGATAGCTATGGTGTCGTGCAAGTGTGGAGCACCAAGATAGCTATGGTGTCGTGCAAGTGTGGAGCACCAAGATAGCTATGGTGTCGTGCAAGTGTGGAGCACCAAGAATGGTGTCGTGCAAGTGTGCACCAAGGTAGCTATGGTGTCGTGCAAGTGTGGAGCACCAAGATAGCTATGGTGTCGTGCAAGTGTGGAGCACCAAGATAGCTATGGTGTCGTGCAAATGTGGAGCACCAAGATAGCTATGGTGTCGTGCAAGTGTGGAGCACCAAGGTAGCTATGGTGTCGTGCAAGTGTGGAGCACCAAGATAGCTATGGTGTCGCGCAAGTGTGGAGCACCAAGATAGCTATGGTGTCGTGCAAGTGTGGAGCACCAAGATAGCTATGGTGTCGTGCAAGTGTGGAGCACCAAAACTGCGGTCAGTAAGTCTAAGTTCAAGGTCAGTGTGATCTAAATATACGACAGCCATTGAAAATCGCAATCTTTTGTGAATGGATACGAGTGGATATGAAAAGGCTCTATGTTGTAACCGAACTATTGTCGCCCAGAAACTTCACACACATACACTGGTAATTCAATTATTTCAGTGACACTAAGAAGTTGGGAAATAATAACCAAATAATAACTTTCGAATGGAACAACGTCCAGTAAATTGTTATCCATGAGGAAGTTTTTATTGGGCCACATAATATATGTGTTCGCAAACACACATACAGGTGTATTGCTCAAACGGTTACGATTCTGATTTCGGTTACGGATCTGATTTTATCCTTCTTATTCTGTTTTTAGGTTTCTAGGGGCCGGACAATATTTACCAGGGAAAGGAGCGGTGCAAACTGATGAGGATTAAGGGCTTGGTTATCTTCTCTGAAGAAGAGGTCCTAAATTTCTGCAGTAAAATAAACAATATTTTTTTAGCGAAGTTAAGATTATAGCTATAATAGTAGCGTATGGTTATTCATACGGAACCGGGACATATAAAGCATGGACGATCGATCGAAGTGTTAGCATTCCCTATCAACCTTTCTGATAGACAACACACAGTGTCGTTGATAATAAAACACACGTGACCTTTGACCCAAAGTGAGACACAAGCGTCTAGTCCGTCATTCATAATTCAGCCGTCGTCCATTAACGAATATCCGCGTCCATAATCCAATGACCTATTCCATATCCATATAACAGTTTTAGCACCAAATTCAAAAAGACAATCATAGTATACATAAACATAGGCTAGTTTGCTGCAAGAGAGAAGCGGTCAACAGTTTTCAATGATGCCAACATGACATCATGATGTTCCAAAAATACAAAATCCGTATCGCTGATCAGTATTCTTAATCCATAATACGTTACGAAACGTAACGCCATAGATCTTGCACGCTACGTTCGTATTTTGCTATCAGCATGCGATATGTATCCCCAAATTTGAGTGGAGGCGCTTGTTGGAATAGCCCTGTTTTATAAGTTTCTGCAACAATGTTTTGTGACGTTGATTAAAATCGTCACATTTAACACCGGATCTAGCAAATGCTACTTGGCGAGATATGTATACGCCATATGCAGATCCCACTGGAATATTACTGTCCAGAAAGGGATAGTTTACGATGTCGAAATTGTAATCATCTCTTTTGTCATAAAGTCGACGAGAGAGAATGCCCGCTTCATTTTTATAGAGATATAGATCTAAATATGATGTGCCTGTAGGGCTATCTGTAGTTTCCTTCAAATCCAGTGAAGGAGGATATATATCCTTCACTGCGTCATTTATATAGCGATTATCCACAGTGAGAAGATCGTCATATAGCGTTTGGTGAATGAGAAGGAACGGGCTTTGAATGGATCGGTTTTTGAAAGCGCCTGCATATAGTCATATTCATAAGAGAACAGATACAGGTTTCTGAATTGCTCTCTGAATTGGACGGCAATCACTTTCGTTATTTGGTTAACTTGCTTGACATAGAAAATTAGCGATAAATAGTAGAACGTGAGTATATTATCAAATCATGTAAAACAGTGTTGTTTCAGTTTTTCTTCTTTCAAACAAATTAATCCGTTGTTGTTTCAAGCTCTTCCATATCGACAGTGGTGTGAGTTATCAAAACCTTTCAGTATTTCCGCTCATCCTCTCCACCATTCTTATCTCAGAAATAAACTTTAATGATCTTTGTTGAACTTGTTTTGCGTTTGATACATATGATACATGAGAAAGTAGTTCGCAAAAATAGATGCTTGGCGAATCAATTTGAGAACAATCGTATACTTAACTGAAAAAAATAAAATCCAATAATATAGATTCGTGGAAAAGCAAAACGTTAAATACTCACAATTTCAGGTAACAGCCGTACATACGCCGGTCAAACACTTTAAAGAACATTCAGTTTTCTGTGTTAATGTTTTAATACAAATTACACACCGATGTCAACAGATCGGTCAAAGCAAATTACATACCAAGCTTAATACACCGATCAAACACTTTGCAGAACATTCATTTTTTTCTGCGTTAATTTTATAAAACAAATTACACACCGAGGTTAATGAACCGGTCAAACACTTAACAGAACACTCATTTTTCTGTGTTAATGTTTTAATACAAATTACACACCTATGCCAATAGATCGGTCAAAGCAAATTACATACCAAGGTTAATACACCGGTCAAACACTTTGCAGAACATTCATTTTTTTCTGCGTTAATTTTATAAAACAAATTACACAGCGAGGTTAATACGCCGGTCAAACACTTTAGAACATTCATTTTTCTGCGTTAATTTTATAAAACAAATTACACACCGAGGTTAATACGCCGGTCAAACACTTTACAGAACATTATTTTTTCTACGTTAATTTTATAAAACAAATTACACACCGAGGTTAATGCAGCGTTCAAGCAGCATTCATTTTTCTGTGTCAATGTTAGAAAGCATTGTCTTTGAACAGAATATTCTCATTTCAAAAAACCCTGTATTCGCCCCTTGATTTCGTTCATGTCTACCCAAATAGCACAATTTTGATTCAGCAAAATCGAATGGTTACGATAAGTTATAGCCAGATTTAGATTTACCGGTCGTGCGTGGTTGTTGTTGTGTGGAGCTTCGACGGTGTTGTAGGACTACGGAGTTATCATTGTGATTTTGTCCGATTCTGAATGAATACTCACCGACAAGAGTTCACTGTCGCTGAATTGAGTTGTTTTTCATGTTTTGTCGTCAACTTTGGTGTGACATTTTCATGATATGACCCCATTGGCCCAATTTCGAACCTTCAACTGAGAAATAAGTTTTATTTTCCGCGCTAGTTCGTGTTGCACTCTGCACTGCTCTGGACCTGCAGTCACTGTCGCTGTATACGTGCGTGTGTAGGTGCACGCGTGCGTGACCAGGGGTCCTAATGTCGCCTTTCAGGGTATTTCTTATTCATTTTGTGTTTTTATTCCTATCATAATCTGGTCATCATAAGGCATGATAACATACAAATCCTTCCCAAATATTTAGCTTGGTTTTCTTTGGCGCACTAAACGTATGGAGGTTCGGTCAATTGTCTTATCACATGTCCACGGTGACATTTCTTTGTGAGCTGTGACGTCATTTGTGATACCATCACAGTGATGATATATTTGATATCATCACTGCAGTGAAAATATATTTGATATCATCACTGCAGTGAAAATATCGCTTTTATTCAATTGATAATTTTCACTATCTCATCAACAAAATCAATTATCTTAGTGATGGAAGATCATTCAATTATACATTCACAAAATATAAATTAAATCGAATTTGGGAATATATCAGGGCATGGAACAACAGAAAAGACGTTGAATAACATAAAAAAAAACACCGTCTCAAAATGAATTCCCTTGTCGGGATTCTATTTGGATCTGCAACATGAGAAAACGGCGAGCGACCCCAAAAATATGGTATCCACAAGCACTCTGATGGCATGGGAAGCTCAGAAACGGTCAACTTTACGGCACGAAAACCCGGATATAAAGAAACCAGGACCCCCTTCGGAAATACCAATCAATTTTCCGATCGAGACAGAACTGGGCAGAAGTTGGGAAACGTTGCTAGCGGTCTCGTTTTGCCCTCCCAGTTTCAGCCGAGACTGCATCGAGAACGTGCCTAGATAAATTGGACGTGACTCCTTATAACATCTGTCTTACTGATGTCACACGTATGATCATTTCGTCAGGGTATATTCATACAGATCGAGAAAATGGTGAAACACTCAGATGTCTGACGATCCCATATGCCTGCTATTCTGAATATACCCATGATGTCTTGCACCAAGTAATCTGCAAAAACTAGGCCATTAATGAACCCACTAAGATAAATTACGCGGTAGTAAATTTCAGCTCTCAATTTCTTCGCGTCCAGGGGTTACAGTAGAAAATTTAGAAAACACTTATTTCGCCCTATGTGATCTTTATGACCCTGGAAATGACCTTGAAATTTAAAAGTGAGGAGGGCATCCTGTCGAATCTTGCTTGCCACACCTGTAGGGCAGATTAAACATGGGTGCCAGTCATTAACACGAAATGCCGTCAAACGTGTTTTTCGAACCATTGGCTGGTGTACTATTACATGTATGCGAGAAACACAATAATGGCTATAGGGGATACTTTATTCGTAGGAGGCATTCCTTTACTGTCTAAACTGAATTGTTTAGTAAGGAAATTCTTGACTAGTTTCAACTGATAAGTTTAAAATTAGAGCATTTTCCTACAAAGTAGGCTACCATTTGCAAATTGTCCGGTAGTCAGTCAGTGAGTCCATCCGAATCCTTTCGTTGGCAAAATAAGGAGAACCGTTGACATTAGAACCTTGATTTTTTGCATGAAGGTGCATTAGGGGACTGTTACCAGCAAGTTCTGAGCTGACCTACTTTTGATGAAAATTTCTGTTGTTTTTTTTATGAAAATCACTGGTGATTTTGACTTGGGCAGTGCCCATCTTAATATAGGCAGGATTTCAACTTGGGGCCGGGAGATTTCCAAGAGTTTAGTTCGCGTCTGAGTCCTAATGCCCACCCTACTTCGTAGGTCCTGTGACGCCCGTCACACTGCCATGTTCAGTTCAGTTCAGTTCAGTAGGTAAATCCCTCCTCTATATAGGAGCACCTCCATATAGGAGTACATATTAATATACAATCAATCGGAACCACTCAACATTTATAGCTCAACTATCGTGCTGTGAAGTGAACATTTATACAATTCTACAATTGGACGAACTACTATCCTGAAAGTGCTGTGACAGTCTAACCATGTGAGCTTCCTAACGGTGTATGCGATGTACTACTGTGAGTGGATTTATATAGCGGTCACTGAAAGACACCCAGGTACTTTATTCCCCAAGTGCCTCCGCTGGCGAAGGTCTAGCGTAGCAACTAGTTCCACCATCAGTCCATATTACCCTGGACACCGAATCAGTCCAGCGCCGTGTGAATAGGCGAGTATATATGTAAGCGGTCACTGGCGAGGGGCGAACCCACGCCAGCTGTAGCACTCCGGGTCAGAGTCAAACACTCTAACTACTTCGGCCACGACACGCTCACCATATGTCACTGTTTATGGGACAATACAATGCTGGCTAAGGTATATAGATTTTCATGACACATTCCTGTGAGGCATTGCCTTATTGTCCAAACTTAATTGTTTTATAAACACAGATAAATTTCAAGTGGATTGGGTGATCGTTAGCGAATTTACAATTATTTGTGTTCGAATATTGTACATGTACATGGGAAAATGCAATATTGACTAGCCATGGTAATAGACAGAATTTAAACTTCAGTCCATGAATTCATAATTTTACAGTCCAATGTTTAAATATGTGTGCATGTGGGTATTGGTAGGGGCGTCCCATGTGGGGGACGGGGAGACACTTTTTTCTTTCCCTTCATAGGAGGGACATGGACTTTTTTTTACCTGTATATTCTAATAGCCGTACGGGCCGATAAAACAAACAAATTATTTTTATATTTTTATTTATCTTCATCTCATCCCTATATATACACAATTTCTTAATTGGCATTTAATTGTATATACAGCTTCTTCTTTAGATAAGTTTGTTGTATTTATGTACTGTATACTTGTATTGTTATATATTATCAGTTTTAGCCCACGGCTGCCACGAAAACCAGTGTATACTGATGGTTTGTCCGTGTTTAAATAAAGTTTATTGTTACAAACAAACAAACAAACAATCAAACAGAATTATAATTAGATTTGAAAAGTGGAAACGCAGAAATCTCTTCGTGGTAACTAATGTGTTTCGTTCATTTCTTCGTTTTCGTTGTCTCAAAGCGTATCACACTTATTTCCTCGCTTTAATTAATACAGTGCCATCATATAGAACCGTGCTCGGGTGAAATTCCATTTACAAAAAAATGACAAAATAATGTACGAAAAATCGTCGAGAATCATATGCATACAAGACGAACATCCAAGGTAGATCTGTTCGCATTTACCGGGAGAGGGACGTGTTGTTCTTAATGTACACCAACGATATAGATGATAGTGTATTCATTCAGGTGATCAAGTTTGCCGACGACTCCGTTGTATTCAGGAAAGGCTTTACAAGATGACATGAGAAATCTGTTTGGCTGGTCCAGCGAATGGCAAATGTTTTTCAACGCTCAAAAATGTAACGTGACGCATTTAGGATTCAACAACCCAGGATTTGTGTACTTTATCGATGGTCATCCCTTGGAGGCTATAAAGCAGGGAAACAACCTTGGAGTTATTGTGCATTGTTCCCTTAAGCCTGGTTCCAAGATGACAGCATGTGTGAAAAAAGGATAATAGGATGCTAGGTATGATAAACAGAACATTTACTGTCAACGAACGAAAGGTCATGCTCCAGTTATATAAGTCGCTAATCAGACTCCATCTTGAATATGCGATACAGACATGGAGCTTCATCTCAAATGAGATATAGATCTAACACATCTAACTGATTAGGTCCAGAGGTGGTTTATAAGAACGATCACGATAGTGTGTAGTTTGACATATGAAGATCGGTGATTTGATAGAGACATTTACAGTTACGAACAGTTTAGAAAGAGTCGCTTCTGGAACATTCTTCGAACGCAGTACTATTAGGCACACTGGGGGCCACACAATGAAACTGAAGGTAAATCGGGGCAGATTGAATGTGAGAGAATACTTCTTTCCTCAAAGGGCCATTCAGCCACGGAACAGTCTTCCTCACTCAGACATAGGATCAGAAACGATTAGTCCGTTCAAAAGTCAGTTGGACCATCATCGAGGCGAATGGGAGTCACACAAGCCGGATCGGCTCCCTCTCCCTTTCCCACATCACATCGTCGCTGAGATGTGAGGTACAGGTCAACACCAGTGAATACAGGCAATATCTGGAGATCATCTTGGAAAATGGTTGTTACGGCCTACATATGCGTATTATGAAATGGTTCCATATCTCATTGCTCTCCGACGATCATAGTCTGATTCCGTCTTAATACAGAATGGATGAAAGCTCGTGTGAAACACGGGAAGAGCATTTCCTCAAATATATGTGTAGAACGTAATTTGATATAAGACTATATATACTATTTGATATAAGGCTATCAAAGAGCTCGTCTGACCATATGAATACAGCACAGCATATGAATGAATTAGGTAATTAAGACCTATTACATATTCTCTGAATAGAATTATTTTGTAACATCCCTTTCACAACGGGGGGAATTTGGCTTAATGTCACACTCAAGGTTGTGTCACTCATATGATGACAGTCACTTTGTTTGGTGGAGGAAGCCGGAGTGCCCGGAGAGAACCACCGCCTGTCGGCAAGTAACTGATAAACTTTCACACATAGACTAGCTGGGCTCGAACCCGTGCCGGTTCAGCGGTGTGAGAAGAGCGGTCTCCAGCGAAGCGCCTTAGACCACTCGGTCACCGAGGCTCCCTATCCTAAATAACATTCATACTATGCTTGGGTACAATCGGTAAAATATTTACACCCCTAATGTTTACCTTTAAGAGGTAGTGGCGTCATTTAAAAAATATTCAAATAACATATTGTTAATTCAATCCCCTTATCAAAATTCAATCATCCCATATGTTTCGGATAAAATTCAATCAGCTGTTCTAACAAATTTTGGCACTCTCTAAAATCATTGAAATAGCAAAGAAATATTGGATTATCTGCATGATTTTGGACTTTTCTGTCAACTACTTCATCTAGTAATAACTTTGATCACCAGATGTTATGGTGGGACATTTCACTTTCTGTGATTGAATTATGAGAGTAATTATCATAGATACTGGTAAATGGTAAGAGAAAAAAGTGTGCATTCAAGGGTGAAAACGTGGCATATGTGTTATAATTTATCCCATAATCCAACAACGACGCACAACAATTTGCAGGTTGATTGCGAGTACAAACTTGGTTTAAAAACAAATTCTGTTTGATGACTTATATAGAATATTAATCGATGTATCTTTTGACGAATCGAATAAAATGTGTTTTCGTTCTAAGTTTTCACACAAAGCGTTTTGCAGGACCCCTTCCCCTCCCCACGATCTACAACTGTCTGTACTAATGCTAGGGAAACGGTAATGTTAAGGGGACACAACTCTTTCAAACTGACGTTGTCATGAATTTTTACCCATCGAGCCGCCCCAAAACAGATTTCGTATAATATTTCCGAGTGAAATAACTAATATTCTTACGAATCCTTTAAAAGTAATATTTAAATAATTCCTTCTGGGGATATAGTTCTGCTGGAACAGGTGAAATGATTTCAATGAACAATCATTTAAACAGATTTCTGTCAACTCTGTTCAGAGAACCGAGTTGCTGCCAAGCGGACATGTAAATTTGGGACAGATGTCACCAAAGTAGTCCGAGACGTCATGGCTCGATGTCAAAACCATGGCTAGACGATTTTTCTACCAAGGCTTTCTATGACTGAATGAGTTAGGAAATATATACATTTAAGTGATTTGGGTTGAAGATTTTACGACATTTGGCGGCCGATTGGTCTGTTCCTTGCCGATTGGAAGAATTCCTTGAGTGCACCCACAGCTCTATCCATACCCTACTCATGTTCAGGGACCTGGAATACACCACTATCCAACTTCTCTCAGTTCAAATTGGTCAATTTTCATTCTGTGAATACTGTTCCTTTCAAGTTGCCAACATCATGGCCGTAGGGTGAAGATAACACCACCAAAACTTTAACAATAAAAAAAAACACTGGAAACATATCGCGCCAGAAAGTTCTGGCGTTCATGACTACAACGCCATTTAGTGATCAAATGAAAACATGCAAACACAACCAGGCAAATTTTCCCGACCCAGGGAGATAGCAAACAAAATCTCTAACGGTTTAAGAGATATGGACGTTCCAAATAACAATGGCGGTGCTGAAAAATTTCGAATTCGGCAGCCATTAGATCGCAAAAGAAAATAAACTATAGCTCCAGCCATATCATACTTATGTTAAGCAACCTGGATTACACCAATATACAACTTATCTCTATTCAAATTGGTCACTTTTCATTTTTGAAAAACATTACCTTTTGAGTTACCAAAATCGTACCCTTAGGGTCACTCTAACAGGGTCACTCTAGGGTCACTCACCAAAACCTTTTCAGGTCTGTGACTGTCTAGCAAGATCACTATATCCAAATTCCACGAAAATAGAAAAAGCCTTTGGAAACAATCGTATAAGAAAGGTTAATAATGTTCATAACTGCAGCGCCATCTAGTGATCAAATAAAAACAAGAAAACACAACCAGAAAATTTCCCCAGACCTAGATAGATAGCGAACACAGTTTATCCAAAAAATCTCCAACGGTTTCGGCGATATGGACGTTAACGGCGGCGGCGGCGGCGGAATAGTTTCCCGGTAATACATAAGAGCATCCACTTTGTGGAAATGCTCTAAATATGTTTTTATGAGAAATGTATAGAATCTTGTCAAAAGGTGGGCTCTTTGTCGCCGAATTTTCTTCTTCTTCAGTATTGTTAATTGTATTCCTTAGTGAAGTAAATATTACAATCTCATAATATTATAGCATAATACAACCATTCTTCCAAAAATTAAATTGTAACACAGTATGGATAATAACTAATGCAAAGCTACATGTGTCCAACAGGCCTGAAATTAATATCGGGCGTCATAAAATGACCACCATAGCTTTCCATGGTACAAATCGATGGTAAATCTGCACATATTGACTGGACTACCATGGTAGGCTGTGTTTCCTCCTCTGGATGTTGCGCCCAACTTTGTTCCTCGGCGCTTCCGAAAAACAGAAATATCAAAGCTGCCACTACATCCAGAGCAGAACAGATAAAGAATACGGTCTGCCATTCTTCTCGAGTACCCTGAAATAAAAGGGAAACAAGCCCTGAAGTCATTATAATGGTTGACTAAGAGTACGTTTCGCAGTCCATATAATACTAGTACATTGTTTAATAATCGTATTACTAATTTCTCGTGTATCTTCTGGCAACTGAATCAATATTGTAGCGGTTTCTTAGGGCTAAGTCCCCCTATTGATAAAATCGGTATAACCACTAGTGTTCTTGAATGCTGCCACCACCTATTTTTCACATCAAATAGGAAAGTAACTGGATTTCTTGTATCCTTATCTTGACTTCTTCTCCGGAGACGCCGCTACCAACTGGATTCGGATTCTAACCTTTGTCCTTAATATCTTTCACCTGCTGCTTCGCTTTCGTTGTATCAAAATTCTGCCTTCCAGCTTAATTCATTTAGGATGACACACTTTTGTAACCATTCTATACTAATATTGTTTTGTAACCTTCAGGGTAACATAGTTTCCATCTATTGAACAGTATCACAATAACCAACGTCAAGTCCAATTTTGCAGTTCAACAAATAGAGAATCTCAGTTTATTATTTAATCAATAGAATATATACAGTTCATCTGAAGATTAAATTCCATTCGATGTCATCCGTTGTGAAAGTTAATTTTTATCAACAAATATTCCTGAATTAATTTAACGGTAAATAATTTTCTCACTCTGGACTTCCCTTGGTGACACTTGGTAAGTATGGAGAAATATGGCGAAAATGGTCTGGAAACCTTAATGTCCCTAATTGGTAACCATTTCAATGGTGACAGTTCTGTAAACAGGTAAATGATGACGGAAATTCTGAAGAAATGCTCAAAATGTCAAAATTACAATGTAATCAGGTGCCTGGTTACTTTACTGTAATTAATTATCCAAAGTCTGAGGTTAATTTGGCTTGAAATAGGAGTACAGCTGTTGTAATCCTCTATGATGACAAATGCTGACGGATGGTGACAAATGGTGACATGTAACCATATGGTGACATGAGGGTTACAAATAATTTCTTGTAATCTTTAGTCCAAATATTTACTTCTATCTGTATTATGATTCTCCATGTTATTTGACTGGCAGGCAGCACTTCTGTGTTGTACCCCGAAGAGACTCCGAGATCGTCTTGCCTATATATACGGTCGAGCTTTCTTTTATAGGTTTTTGGTCGCTAACCATGACGTAAGTTGCTATGGCCTGAAAGCCAGCGTGAATAATAACGAACGTTTTGATTGGCCGAAATAATAAAATTACGTCACATAACTTTCAAAAGGCGGCGGACATGCAATGAGTGCAGTCGACAACTTTGATAGAAAAACATGTGTTTTCAGACGGCCAGAATGTGATAAATTTTGGAAAATCATATGCCAAGCTATATATGGTTTTGAAGCCCGTAACCTGAACTTGATTACTGTGACAATAACTATTGACAAGAACGCTTCCAAACGGAGGATGGATCAAATCTCTTGCACCGAAAATCACGCTTGCACGGAAAAGTACGAGACGAGAACATGTGAACTTTTCATCTCGCTGTCTGCATCATTGACAGGGAACTTACGGGAAAATTTCTCAAAACAAGCCATAATTCTTACGTCAAGGTAAGCCAAGTATCTATAATTTCATATCATATCAATAATCAGTGCCAAAAATATCTCTAACCATGGCCAAATACAATTTTTCCTGAAGTTTCAGACTCGGCGTTCGTTATCAAAACAAATGGCGAAGGCACAGAATTGTTGTCTGTTGACAATCTCAAGAGTCGGCCAATTATTGAAAAATTCATAACTCGTAAAATACTTGGTCTAAAATCTTGACACGTCAAGACAAGATCATCCAGTAGTCTAAGTTTCATGTCCTAAAAGGATATTGCCTGATATAAATTACAACAGTTTTAATTTTGCATTTATTTATCGCTAAAAATTACTCTGACACGCATCTTTCTATGCTAACATGTACCGCGAAGTACTGCAAAATCCGTGTCAACTTCAAAAATCTATATCTCCGAAAATACTGAACCAAAATTGTTGCTAGTTCAGGACAATGTTCCCTAACATGTGTACTTCCTACTTCTAGCGGGAAGTTTCGTTATAAATTTTATAAATCAGTTAAACTTACAATTTAGTTCGGTGGGGGTCCAAAGAGTTGCTGACTCCAATGCGTTCGACGTAGCGCGTGCAGTAGTCGGCAAAACAACCCGAGATCAAAGAAGAGTGCTAAAAATAGATGGGGGTCTGGAAGAGGGGATTTGTTTACAATTATCTTTCAACTGTATTACTATTTGTCGAGAAGGTCCTAATATGTATATTATTTGGTCATAAGCCAAATATAAACCCATAGATAATGTTTATTATTTACTATAAAATATTATCATCTATTTTCGCCACACTACCCCCTGCTAAAAGTTGTTCGTCCTCGAACAAGAACCATCTTACCAAGGTGTCACCATGAAAGACACTGAAGTCCAAACATCATGGGAGATGATTTATACTTATCGAAGAGAAATGGAGAACATTGAACGATCTTACAATATAAGGTAGGCCTACATCACAGATTCGCTATTAAATAAATAAATCAATTAATTGAATATTGTTCATTATCCATCCATACGATCAGTTCATATTAATTTAAAGTTCATTTCTTCTTTCATTGTTCATGTCAATTCATAGTAATAGTTCATTGTCAGTGTATGATAATAGTTCATTGTTCAAGTTCTTATATAATTTCACAGTAATCAAATATTTACATGTCCATTGAGAGAGAGAGAAGAAACGAGAGAGAGAGAGGGGGAGAATTATATTTATCATCGCGTTCAATTTCTTTAATAATGTGAATAAAGATTTGATTATTATTATTTAGATATCCATTCAAGTAATTAATGTTCAATTTTTATTTTCAGGAACTGACTAAACTTCAAATTCAACTTTAACTTCAACGTTCAAAACTGTCATCTGGCCTCACCAGGATATCAAAATAGTCAACCAAAACTGTAGAACAAACTTTGAAACTGTTAACAATGTTAAGCTGGAGGGAAATGGTCTTCCTCCAGCCTACGCGTCTTACACATCGGGCATTCTTCCCCACAAATTGAGTTCTTTACGGTTTCCTCTCTCCTTCGCCGACCATCTGGGTAACGCATGGTGACGACGTGATGAATATGGACGTAATTTGTTTCTCGCTGGGTGATTATGGTTGGAATATGGAAGCTATCGGATGATGTTGAGAATTGAATTTCATCGCTGTTGGAGCTATCAACATCTTCAAGTTCCATATTGGACATTGGAGACGTGGTGAACAAAGGCGTGGAAGAAGTAATAATATCTATGCAAGTGGTGGTTGTTGGAGTAAATCTGGGAATCATGGTGGTAGCGGAAGTGTCTGATGAAATGGATCTATGGATGGTGTCGGTGGAAGTGGTGACCATCGGAGTGCAGATAATTGTACCAGCAGATGTGGTGCCTGTTGGAGTGAAGATAATTGTATCAGCAGATGTGGTGACCATCGGACTGGTGACAGAAATGGTGTCCTGGAAAGTTGTGGTCATCGAAGTGGAGACAGGACTGGTGTTAAAGGAAGAAGTGGCAACTG